>OY365808.1:31114899-31278651 GCA_959347315.1 Bimastos eiseni | reverse complement strand
AACAACAACCACCGCAAACACTCTGCCTATGATGATGATGATGATTGATTTCAATATTCATTTTCAACCCCTGAAGAATCTGTGGTATTGTAGCTGATCTGCCAGAATGATTGCCAAGCGTCAATTGCTACAAACGGTGACCGTTCTTCTCTGTGTCTTGATTGCGTCATTTGAAACCTTAGAGGTCCTTCCGCGAAGTTCATCGCTGCCTTTCAATGGTCTCATCTACGACGAAGCGACCTCTAGCGACGAAGGTCCAGTTCATCGGACGAATGAGCTCCACGGTTCGTTGGATAGAAATGATCTGGCAGATCCACCATTGTCATCGAAAGGCTTTTCTACGGTAAATGAAAACTGGGCAAGAAAATTTTTAGGCCGAATGAAATCACATGGAAGCAGTCTGCTCTCCTCAGGAAAACCGGAGATCGTCGACGGGAGGCAGAATAAGCGAAGAGAGGACGTTCGTCTTTCCAACATGCATTCGAGATTTCCCTTCCGAAAGGCGAATTCTGGCTTCCCATTATACTCTGTCACGCAAGATGGGAATGCGGTGAAACTTCGGACGACGTCTTCTGGGTTGAATCATCGCAATGAAGTATTTGAGAGCCTCTCGGTACATCCACCAAAAAATGAGTCTATTCTGGATGACAACAGACGGATGACTGAGTCGAAGATGAAAAGAGTCTCCCGGTTGCGGCTGGATTCCTCCTCTTCCTCGAAGCGTGATAAACTTGTTGCTACTCGTAACGAAGTAAAGGGCCATCCAATATTTTTGGGGTATGGACAGGAGACGTCAGACGCCGCCCTCATCACCTTATTTCGTCTTCTCATTGAAGATGAGCGCCGGACGAACCCTGGCGGCGAGGGAATGAGGGACGCCATTCGCTTCATCGGCTGAGCAGAGACTCTGTAGCAGTTGAGAATACATGTACGAGACTGAACTTCATCGTTGAGAATCAGAATCAGATGGATGTTACAGTTCAGTAGTTCTTTATTTTTTTATTGATTGTCCAATAATTGGAGCTTTAGGTTCAATTGGACTTCAATTGCTATAGTCATTCGCAATCATCGCAACGAAGTTAATTGACTGCACTAATTTCAATCGGTTAATGGAGCGAAAAACATGCATGGACCTTACCCCAATCCTCGCAAATTCAAACGTAAGTCCACCAATTCCTTTGTTTATATGTCTACACCTACTCTATGCCTATATATATGGTATGCAGGGCCTGTACCCTTCGAAATTGGGACATTTCACCCTAGATTTTCTATCTGCGTGTGCGTTTAAATATCAACACCTTGAGATATGGGCGTGTTGTTATTATTATTATTATTATTTCCGAAATTTGATACCGCCCTTCCTCCAGCATTTTTTGGTCAGAAGTGCATACACACGCCTCGATGGCGCAATTACAGTTGTACTGCAGAGCAATGGTGCGCGAAGGACTTGTTCGAGGTCCCTACACAGTGACGCCTCGGACGAGGCTCGAATCCGCTCGCTCAGCACACACTGAACGTTACGGGCTGAACGCTTTAACCGACCAGCCACTGTGCCACTGTGAAGGGGTAATCAGATTGACTTATGACTTAAAGGCACTCCAGATCCTATTGAGCCACAAGTGAATGAAATTATGACTCCCCTCGTCAAATAATAATAAAAATCGACACAACATAATGTACGCTATGAGTGGACCAGAGATCACGATTTAAAAAATAGACAACAAAGAAATCCCAACATTGCAAAATATTGATTGTAGGTACAAAAATGCAAGAATCAGAAGATATTCAAGATATTAGTCAAAATGACAATATTTCGTCTGATTGCTTTCTTTGGGGTTGATTAACTGGGCATGCTGCGCAGCCTGTCTTGTGGTCTTAGTGACACACAAATCCGTACTTAAAATTTCATAGTAATCCCGTAAGATTGAAACAATTCCCTACTGAAGACAATCAGTCAATGGAAGTTAAACGTAAACAAATGGTTGGCCTGGTTCTTTGAACCTATATAAGGTGAATAATTAAGGAATGATAAAACTAACAAATATCCTTTGCAGAATAATTATGTCTTTTAGAAAGTAAGTTTATTTGGAAATTTCTAGACCGTTAATGATTGTATTTTTCATGTAAAGTGACAGGCAATTTAATTACAAGGGAACTAAAGCAAATTTGCATCTTTGACCTGCTACTTATCGACAGAAAAGTAGGCCTACCGATAAAACATCTAACACGGGGTTACCTCCTTGAATAAACAACATGGTTTCAGTTTATTTGTTTCAATCCAGAGGTTGGTTTTAACTATTTGAGCGCAAGGAGTCAGAGGCTAATGGAAGTTACATATGCCTAGTGAAGTAATTTATAAAAGTATATCACAAGCTTAATAATTATGAGAAGAAATAAAATAAGACCAATTCGATGAGTTTCGTGGATCATTGCCGTCTGTATTAGAGAGAGAATTCAGAGTGAGTCGAGTCAAGGCTGCGTTACCTATTCGCAATCACATTGAGTTCAGTTTTAAACAGTTACATTGGCTTGCACAGTAAACGAAATATTACTGCAGCGCCCAAACCCTCGTTAGGGAAACGTCTTTTACTGGTCGAGGAAATAAATAAATTATTGCACGCAATCGGACTCCTCAAATATACTACAAGGCTGTTGCGCTTGATATCAGCATATCTGACATCTGTCGGGACGTTTTAAGTTTCCGCTACACCGCCCACAGCAGACGCATTGGCAAATAAATCGTTGCTCAGGTGACATCTTGGGACATTACTAGTCACAGCTTGTTGGTCCAGATGTGTCCACTATAAGCGACATGAGTTCTACTGGAAGCACAGTTCAATTTATCACACCCAAGCGATGGTGGATATTTTAAAAGCGTTCAAGCAGATGGAAAACTGACGGTTATTGGCTATTCTGACTCCGTGATTCGATCAATCACCTTGATACGCCGAGTTGAATTTTAGTTAAGAACTTAACCCTTACCACTCCGGCCAATTTTAATGCGTTTGATATAATAATTGGAGCGGTAAGGGTTAATGAATGTTTCTATAATGAAAACGATGACGAGATTCATGACATTGTTTGATGAAACTCTTCTGCTGTCTTTGCTCTCCGTCGTCGTAGTTGTAAACGGCCAAAGATACTGCTACGAATGCACTGGCTTCCAGTGTATGCAGAATCCGCTGAACCCCGAACTGTTTCCAGGTCGGGTCAAATGTCACGAGGTAATGGAATTCTGTACAACGCACGTCAGATATGAACCATTTCAGAACACGACAGGTGAGTCGCGCATTTGAGTGACTGTGAGGTCACTTCAATGTTACACAACCGAACAATTATTTTGCGGCGCTTTAGAAGCCTTTCAAAACTACTGAATATGATGTTAGGGGTCATCCATTAAGTATGTCAACACATTTTAGGCAGTTTTAGCCACCTTTCTCAATAGCTGTTATTCCAGGACGCCCTAAAAACATTTTGATAAAAATTATTTTCCAAAGCATTTCTATGACTCTACCGTAGCTGAAATGCCAGATCCATTTGAAATATGTCGAATAGATTTGCATTTTAAAAAATACAATGAGGACTAAATTTTTATAGGTGGCAGTTTGACTAGCTGCTATCATCTTTCCATGGAGAAGCCAGATGTTCATCTATTGTGATAATGAGCATTTATGACCCCATTAACCTGTGGAACTGTAATACCAAACACGTTCACATCATCCATTCGGCGCATTGTGAGGGTGAGCTGCCATATTTGCCAAAAGCGCTCTCTCTCTCTCTCTCTCTCTCTCTCTCGCCCTGTCTCTTTCTGTCTCTGTCTCTCTAGCTGTTTGTGTTTGTTTGTGTTTGTGTCATATAAGAAAACTTAACTCAATTAATCTCTCTCTGCGATCCTTGTAACTGCCACTAGAGATAACTGAGGCGATTTTAAGCTATAGTTACTCTATTAACCGGCGGATGTTGCCAACCTCAGACGACCAACATACCCTAACTCTTAGAACTCAGTTCAACATTTGTTGTCAGTGAGTGGAACAGGCTGCTTCTATAGATCCAAAAGAGTCATCTTTATGACGACGATAATCATGATGACGATGATACATACATGTGTTCCGATCGTTGTTGAGGCTGATAACAAAGAAATATTCTAATAGCTTCGTAGCATTCACCTGGCGTTGATGAACAGGTTTCTAGCAGCTTTGTCTCTAGCGTCTTATTGAAGTTCAGTTTCCTTAGAACTCATGACACTATATAGATATGATGTTGAGTTATCGACTCCTTGATGCGATTACAGACTCAGTCTCGAAGGTGGAGCGCAGTCTGAAGGCGACAGACTATGGCCCTACCTCTGCGACCCGCTCTTGTGCCAAGGTCTGGCTGGGCAACACCTGTCGTCGCGATTGGCTCGGGCCACCGCTCATCACCTGCATGAGCACATGCGACACGGATTTCTGTAACTGCGACACTCGCAGTCCTCCAGCAGAGATGTTTAGATCAGGAAAGGTGCTGCCTCTGTCACCTAAAGGTGCCACCTACGGACCACACGATCTTTTGTCGTGCGGGCACATGGCAGGAACCGGACAGAAGAGCACCCGCCTCGACGATGACTACAGCTACTATAACGACTACGAAATGAGTAGAAAAAGGACGAACGAGCGAAGAAAAATTGGCCACAAGAGAAGAAAATCGAAACATAATTCGTCCAATACTGTAAATAGAATGCTGCCATTTGTTCATTTCTTGTCTGGTCTAATTTTGATATCAACAATGCGCAGGAAGTTTTAGCCAAATAAACCTTACTGACTCACGTACTATAATGTATAAATTATTGTATATGTATCTGGGCTTTTATGAAGTGTATTTGTTAAGAGCATCTCAAACGCGCTCGAACATGACTGAGAACGCGTGCATAATTCAAATGCAATGTATGTACTTTCCAACTTATGTTTAGCAATAGTGTTAGTCAATCTCCAGTAATAACAAATTAACAACGACCCAAATTAACAACGCTATAATATTGACTTCAACCATTCTCGCAGATCTCGTTCGTAATTAATTTTCACTTGAAAAAAGGTCAAAGTTTCGATTGTCTTTGAAAGTAAATAAACCATTCCCAAGATCAGAGTCGATCCCTGAATGTAATTTAATGATTAGAGTTTTCCCTTTGATATAATGTAACCAGACCTCGGAGTCGGATGTTTTACGTTCATAGCAGTCTGTGCTGTTAGCATCAATCCATAATATATTTACAACTTTAAGCCCACGATTCAACCCAAAGCATAAATTAGCAAAATATTAATTATTGCACTTGTGAACAATAAGATCATGACAGCAGTCCAAAAGAAGCTCGATTAAGTCTATTATAGAGTACGATCAAACTCTTAATTATTCCACGAGCGTTTTGGTCAGACTAATAATTATGATTCAATTGGTTGGGATGTTCAAAATACAGCTATGCGATAGCAAAAATCATAGGCCTATTATTAGCACACTAATGAAACTTAGAGAATGAACAGAGTGATCCACGCCAAAAGAAAGCGTCAAATGGTGTAAAACATTAATGCAACAAAGCTGCCAGAACAATGACAATTTATTTATTTGGGGATTTATATAGCGCTCCTTCAAGAACATCTACTCAGGAGCGCTCCAGACCGAACCACGGCTAAACAGTAAACCGAGAAAATATCACAGCCGGATTGAACCGGTGTAACATGCAAGAGCGCCACCCGAAAATGATGAAACAACGAGAATACAAACATGATAAAACTACTAGGATGAATGTGAAAATTGTATGTAATTATTGATCAAAGAAAGTTTCTGCAGTAGCCAATCAGCACATCACACGGCAAAAACAAGAGCAAAAACTGCAGATAAATAAAGCTGGTTGTTAACTATGGCAGTGGGATGGTTGGAACTCGTTAGAAGGAATCATAGCCATCGGGATCATTGAATTTTGTTTAATCTAAAGACGGATCGAATTGTTTCTTCTGATTCGTATTTGAAGACTCAGCAGATATATATTATATTGTGTAAATATTTAGAATTGGATTTATAAATTCACCCAGAACTAGCCATTAGAAAATACAAGCACAAGGAAATGCAGTAGGCCTATAACAGTATAATATGGTGCCAGAACTTTAACAATGGGTGGTCACAAAGGGACAATTTAAGGAAGGAAAGAAGATACTAACGAGAATCAGGATGAAGTAAGTTTGTGGGACCAAGAGTAAAGAAGGAATCGGTCGACATAATGGAAATACAATGCTATAGGTTTGGATTAAACATACAATTAATTAAGGAGTGATTGCAAGTGTGAAGGTTGCGATACAGTTTATCTGTACGATGGCAGTAAACAATAATTATCGGTATAATTTATATACGTGTACATGATGCAAATTTTATGATTAGTTCTTCTCGTCTAAGCGGATATAAAACGGTCATTAATTAAGATCGATGTTGAAATTTCTATGTTAGTATTCATATGCATGCATCATAGCAATAATCATAATGATCGCTTTTATGGTTGCTGTCATCATCATCATCGTCATAATCGTCGTCGTCATCATCATCGTCATCGTCGTTGTCGTCGTCGTCGTCATCATCAACAACAACAACAGCAACAACAACAACATTGCAACAAAAACATTTTCGTTGTCAATTATGCAAGTTATTTTTTTGCGGGCAGATCCACGCAAACCAACCATTGTTTTAGTCAGCTATCTAGTTTTGTCATGTGACTGTGTCAATGACTTATATCTTTTTGCCTTATTAATTATAGCAGGTGCACGAATATACTGGTACGTAGACTACGATAGCTACGTTAGCTCGTAGACCTGACGTGGCAGTCACTTCAAAACTTAATGTGGGCAAACACGCACACTGTTTGACAGTAGGACAAACACGTAGTAACAGACAATTTTCTGTTTCAAACAGATACAACATCGATCATATGACGTCGTCATGACGTAGGTGGCAGTCAGTTATTTTAATCTCAATACAACCAATCTACTATATATCCTCGTCATATATATATATATCCTCGTCATATATATATATATCCTCGTCATATATATATATATAATGATTCGGTCGCTCTATAGTGTCTGCTCTTATTAGACATCCCTTTGACAAAATGTGTGTATTATTGGATGGTTTGCTCCCGTTTACGTACCACTCTTCCCTTCCAGACCCCAGGCAGAGAAATGCCGGGCTCCTAGGCGGAGATATTCAGAGTAATTAAGCAGGGCAATCACGGGCTTCTTAGATGATAAATAATAATATCAAAATGCCCTAAGTTTAAACTAATTTGTAGTAAAGTGTCAGTAATTTTAGGTTATATAAACAAAGTAGGCCTATAAATCCTAAATTTTGTATGTCTGATAATAATATTTTCCTCAAGTTTATTCCAGGCCCATAAAAGTCTCCGGGCATATGAACCTTTATACCCTCCTTAGCAGGTCTGCATACGACGTTTCGCAGGTAGTTTCTGTCACGTGTCCTCTCTGCTGAGTGCTTGGTATCCGCTGCTGATGACCGTCTTGGTCGCTGAGCCAGAGATACTCCCTCTTGCGTCGAGAAGATGACCGCATTGTAGCGGTGGAGGCCGGCAGATGAGGTCTCTGATTTTGTCCTGTTGGTCGGAGGACAGTTCAAGGGAAACTTCGAGCGGCAGATTCCAGTCCGACTGTCCTTCTGGTCCGGTGAAGAGCACTCGCCCGTACGTCTCGGGTTCGATGCTTCTGTGAAAGGACCACCCACGTGGTAGCTCTGCATCGTCATGGTAGATGCCGCATTCACACTTCACTGCGTTGTCGCCCTCAATCTCACGCAATCTCTCAACGAGAGATGGCGCCAGTTGCGTGTAGGGACTTCGTGCGTAGCAGTAGTGCAGGCGTGGCGCTCCCTCGGCTGTCGTCGTACATCTGGGTGACAGAGCCTCGTCTTGGGGTATCTGTGGTGAAGCTCGGCCCTGCAGGAACCTCGACTGGAAACTTGGACTCGTTGGCTGCTGATTGGTCGAAAGGCCATCATCTGGTAGCACAGGGTCAAGTCCAGAAATTCCCCTTCTACACCCGCCTGTGCCAGTGGCGCACTGAGTCATCAGTCGACTGGCGGAAGCACATATCGTGACCTCCGATTTAGGGGTCAGACCCACCTGCAGATATCCAGAATACGGGTGATCGTGACAACTCTTTGTCGCGCATGTTACGCTTTCTCTATTGGTCGTACTACCGTTTCTGCCGTCAGACTTGTTTTTTCCACGTTCAAACTCTGACAAATTATGAGCTGAAGTTTTAACAGAGAAACTCTGACTGAACAGCTTAACTCGATCCATTCGTTCTGTCCCTCGACTTTCGTTCTTCTCTCCTCTCCATGAATTCCTTGTCCGCTCATCGGACTTTGCCTCGTCTCCTGCAGATGCATGTCGTTTAAAAATGCTGGCGAAGAAATGTTGCCTTTTCAAGTCTAGCACCGGATGTCTAAGGAAGATGCCCGGAATTTCCTCTTTGTTCGGGACCTCCTGCTTTCCATAGTAGCCTACTAGGTCTTGGATCAAGGTGAACTGTTTACCCTGAAGATAGTAGGCACCCGTTTCTTTCTGAGAAATCGTAAAATGCTTGAGGCTGTGGTTAAAGCTGCAGATAAAAGCAGAACATCAATTGCAATGTATTTGAAGTCATGCATATTGCGGGTGATTTAAAATACTGGCGCTGGTCGGAACATTGACCAAGGCTTACCCTATAGTTTGAATTGTTGTGGTCTTATAGTTGTGATATAGTCTGTAGATTTGCAGAGTTCTTGGTTCATGAAAAATCTGAAGCCACACGCTTACCAGTATACCAGCGATATACATGTACATTAATACATTATATTAATGTATGCATGCATATAATCATTAGGCCTACAAATCGCTGGTTAAGTTGATATTGCGTTCACGTAGGAATTAAGTGATCTATGTTGAATACGTGCTACATCACGCATGGGTAGAAGAGATTGCTGAGAGGAAATTGCAGTTTGACGACACTGTGTGATTACTAAGTTCATTAGTGTAGCCCTCCTCCCTTATCCAGGCTTGGGATTGGTACCGCTGGACTGCAGACAGTGGCAGCGTTTTGCTGAGAGGTCTTTGGGGCGCGAGACAATTTCATCTATCAAATCAAAACGTTTATTATGTAACCAACCCAAAAAAATACAGTCAAAATATAATCGTTATGGTTGATAGCGGCCATAAGGAAAGGCCCTGAAGGGATCAAAACAATCCCGCTAGTAGGAACACCTACGTACAATTTAAGACAAACACGGACGGCCGAGTGTAACCATTTCGATTTCACATATTCACAAAATTTCACACATTTTGGAGGTACAAGAAGGCGAAGACTGCGAGTAGGAAAGAAAGAAAGAAAGCGTGTAACGATGCAGCCAACGAACCCTGGCAGGATCAGATGAACTTCTGCTCCCTGCTATTCCTTTGACGCTTATAAGGTTAGTAGGTTAGAAATAAGAATGGTTGTAGCGGCAGCTTGACAGTTTTGGACATAAAAGGCGATTACATAATCAGTGGCGTAGCGACAGGGGGGGGTGCGAAGGGGCGAACCGCCCCAGGCGGCACTTGTCCAGGGGGCGGCATATTCAGTAAAAAATAAATAAAAAATTCTTGTTGTAAAGTTGCATTTTACAATTTTCCTGTTGCCCTTGTCTAAACCTTGCACAATCCTTTTAATGTTTTTCTCGACGTAAGACTAATCATATAGGCCTAAGATATACCAAAGTACCATCGAAATGACCGAATGGCACCTACTGTTTATAGATATCAGAGCAATCCTCAGGTTATTTTGGCGCCCTAGGCAGTCATCTATATAAGAGCGCCCCACTACCGTTGCACAGGTAGTAAGATGTGAGAAAAGATGGGGTCGGGCACACACTGCACGGGGCACATAAACATGTTTTTGTCAAAATATATATAGACTATTCTGGCAAACGAAAATTAATAGGGAAAGAGCGGGAGATTCAATGAGGTGTTAAGAGATTGAATATCGTTGTTGGAATTTGAATTAGTCAAAAACTAGTTTTTTTAAATTAATTATTTTTGTATCGTCATGAAATTTAATTCCTGAAAACTATACCTTATTATCCCTAAAATTCGGCGCTCTTAAAGTTTGGCGCCCTGGGCGGCTTCTTATGCCGCCAATGCCAGGAACCGGCCCTGATGGACATGGAGCAAAAGTGAATCTAGACACTATACCCATGTTGTTTAATATTTTATTGGGAATGAAAGTATGAAACCATACCGCATACGTTATCTGTATGATAAGTTAGTAAAGTTACCAGTAACTAGTCTATTCTAATAACAATACTTACTATAGTCCCTTAATGACTAAATGATATTATTTAGGATTTAGAGAGAAAGAATGACATTTTCACTGTTCAATTTTAATTTTTGTGAACTTTATAGTTTTCGATATACCCTGCAAGACGTTTAGTAACTTTATTGTGAGGCTTGCTTTTTTGCTTGCTTTATATATGTTTTATTTCTTAATTAATACTATCTTATTTTCTTTCTTATTTTTGTATCAAATGATAACGCATTTTAATTAGTCAAACAGTCAAACAGATTGTGACAGTGCTGATGCTGTTACTAACTGTATAATGAATTGAATATTAAATAGAATAATCACAATGCATATAATGAAAACACTCAAAACAAGCGTCTTACGCCTATCATCCTTTGTGCATATCCCGGGAAATGCACAAGAATAAAGTGATGGAAAAAATAGACAGAGCCGGCATTTTGTGCCTTCTCCCCAGGCGGCATTTTGCCTCGCTACGCCACTGTACATAATAATATAGACCAACCATAATGAGAATTAATTACGAATAGAAATGAGAGCAGAAACTTACACAACAGATACTGTTAGAGTTGATGACTTTGTGAAGCTCTTACGAAGTAGATAAAATCCACTTGTGTCCAGATATTTGAGGAAAATATCGCGTACCTGGAGAAGCAACGAAAGCTAAAATCTATCATAAGTTGTCAACTGATATCATGATTTCCACTGCAAATGGTGTTGTAAAGTTGCCGTTGGATAACCAAGTCACAAAATGTCATAGACCTAGATCAGTGTTTCTCAAACCTATTCCTTAGAGCGATTATGTTTTTACGTCTCCTTCGTGACCCCCTAACTTTTTTTATCGCCTATGCATGTATGTGAATGAGACAGATGTGAATGTCCATACTAATGTCTTGTATGTTGGTGATGCCTATAACTGCCTAGTTGCCGGGTGAGTGACTGACGGCTTTTAGCATATAATAATCTTATTTATTTATTTGAGTTACTAAAGAGTATTAATAAAAATCAAACATTAAAAAAATATTAAGGCCTCAATGGCTTTAACGTCAGTGACCCGGTGCCGAGTAGCGAGCCAAAACCTTGCAGTAGATACGAAAAATTATAATCATCCTATGATAAGAGCCTGACCGTTCCACGTTACTTGCCTCTCTCATAGTCGTTACCGTTGGGTGGTAATACGGTAGGCCAAGAGCTTCCTCTGGATAGGAACGACAGTCAGATGGACTGTGTCTTGTGGCATTGCCTGACTCCATTACACAACCTCTTCGCTCAGTCACAGAAGCAATCAGATGAAATTCGCAAATATTCGCATCTAATATTAATCAGTTTAGTTTATAAGAACGTCAACAGAGTCACCCATCAAAAAGCCAGCGATGGTTTGAAGGGTTTGGCTTTGCACTGGCCAGAAACATCGAAACCATTCAACGACCTACGGCAGCCTAGATTGATGATCTCTTCGGCCTGTCAGCCACAGCCAAAAATCGACTGCATGCACTAATACGATAAGACTGCAGAGAGGAGAAGAAGGAGGAGGAGGAAGTAGAAGAGGAGGAGAAGGGGGAGGGATAGAACTACGAACAGGAGATGATAGCATCTGAACTGCAGGCTCGTCTGTCCCTCGATAACGATAGACGCCTTCATAATTAGGGATACATTGACCGTTATTACGTGAACATAGCAGAGGCTGATAATTATTGCTTTAAGTGGGCTTGCCTGTTTTCTGGGTAAACTGCACAACCCTACATCCTGTTTAGAAAAAGCCTAGCTCTATATCGACAGTTCTCAGCTCACGTGCTGTCGCGTGTGTATAATCACAGACGATTGACACGTGACGTTCTTGTGTACGCAGGGCTTCCTATTCGAAAGTAGTTGGCGACATGAAAATCGATCGCGCTGGCTTGACTATGGGAGGGCGATGCGCGGTCGACCTCGGGAACTGCTGTGTGCTCATGTACATAGTATTTTGGACATAGTATTTACATAATTATACTACTAATCTAGTAGGCTTGTTTTAACTTATCTATCTCGCATTATAGCTATGTATTGGGTTTTAGCATGCTATATGGTAATAACTAATGACACCAGTAACAGTATTCTCTGACAGAAGTGGAACCTAGTGAATCAATAGTTTCAATACATTTCAGGAATACAACTGAAAAAAGACTGCTCGAGCGTCGGCCACCGTGCGTCGGCCTTGGCTAGGCGAGCGATTTACCGCTCGCACCCTTCTTTGCTAGGTAAACAACCAAAGAGAGCGAGCGATCAATCGCCTCAAATGGGACCTATGCTGTATAATATGCATAAATTTGTAAAAACACACATACGCACATGCATTCATAAACCTATGTGATTGCGAAAATGATACCTTAATATGCACATGACACATGATTATCATCATCATCATCGTCATCGTCATCGTCATCATCATCGTCTTCGACATCGTCATCGTTAATGTCGTCTTCATCTTCGTCATCGTCATCGTCATCATCATCGTCATCGACATCGTCATCGTTAATGTCGTCTTCATCTTCGTCGTCGTCTTCGTCGTCGTCATCGTCATCATCATCGTCATCGTCATCATCATCATCATCACCACCATCATCATCGCCGTCATCAGCCGTTCCTGTCGCAAATCATTTTTGTCGTTCATCATGCTGGGTCATTTGCCACATCCAGTGCACTTCTCATGTAAGTTCAAGTCTTGTCATGCGTCTTCGTTAATGTCTACAACTATCATTCGCTAGCTTCGCTGGGGTATCGGTTTCGGTTAATTATCTAGCATCATTTTCTTATTGGCAAACCATCCTACTCTTTACTGAATGACAAGCGGAGTATCTGCATAGGCATGAGCTGTCTTGTATCATCAGTTGGAATATGCTAGTCATGAAATCTCTGCAATTTTCCAAACCTGATTTATTTATATCAATTCTTTAATTTTCTCAGAAAATAGCTTACAGATGGTGAGACTAGTCATTTAATACCGCCATATCGCATATTTGGCTTTATATGTCTATACCCAATGAGGGAGACAATCGGTTACCCAAAATGGAGAGAAGTCCCGCTACGTTAGAGATACCTGAACATCATGTATATACACTGTGTCCGGAAATAAAGGGACCCCTAATGACAATATGAAAATAAATAGTAAATATTCGTAGATTTTTTAAATTATAAAACCGTTTTGATCCTGACATATTTATCTAGGTCTGTGTAAAATGATAGCTCCTGTCATCTAGTAATTACGTCGTAATGATGTAAATTGCATCAATATTCGAGTCTTATGGACGGACTAAAATTCATGAACAGAATTTTCAACTGTTTTTAAATGTTGTCGATAAACCGCCATAAATTTTTTTCAGATTTATTGTTGCACTTGAATAATATTAGACTATAAGGTGTGTTCAAAGTATCCGTTTTGGCCTCAGCACAAGCTTCAAGATGCGTGCGCCATTGGTCAATTAGGAGAAACAATGACCAAATCCATTATAGAACCAGATGCTCTTCCACAGTATATGAGATGATCTTAGAGTAATAGATAACACACTGGGTTGACTGCTCCTTATTTTGCCAGATGGTGTCGTTGGTTAAATCAGATGTATAACGCGATGGGTGGGTTGCATTGCTGTCGACAGTTAAAATCTACTCCTGCAATAACTTGTCATCATTTGTTCATACTGTTCTTGTAATCATACAATATGAAATTACTGTTAAGGTGTAAGTTGTTTACGAACTCTGTTGTTTTTCTTCAATAATACAAGATGAGAAATGTAACACCTACACTAATCTGCCGCAGCTGTGTCCCTACATCTAAATACAATTCTATACAGGCGCAACTCAAATCGCAATTCCCCTAGTGCTACGCAAAAGACGTGCTTGGACTGATGACTTGGAGATTACGATTACCTCGGTCTCAGATCAGGTAAATAACTGCGCTCGGTGATGCTGATCTCCACTGTTCCCTTGATGATGCTAAACTCAACTGTGCTTGCCAGTATCTTTTCCAGTGTCAAAGTGATGTGTTAATACGTAATAAACTATTAATTTAAATACAAACTGTTTTCAGAGACAAATATGTGGAATGCTTTGTCTATTGTTGCAAATGTCATCTATCATTGTTGTGCTATAAAATTTAAGACAGCCACATCAGAGTTCTCTTCACCACATTGTCCGGTGTTAAGATCTTGTCTTGCTGCGTGGCGTCTTTGGCGTGTGAATAGTGTCAACACTTATATTATGTGGTTGTCGGTCTGATTTTGAGAATTCCCCAAATGGGCTCAATAAATGTCCAGATGCAGGCATTTACATGAAAATGACAATAATTATTTCATGCTGCTCGATTGTGGTGAAGCAAAGTTTAATGTCCATCGTGTGCAAAACAACTACAAGTACAGTTACCCTTACGAGTTTCAAATATCATCTTTTGCCTTAGGGCCATTGTTCGAAGTAAGCCTAAACAAACTAAAAGATCAATTACCTGACGCAGTCTGTTTCTTTTCTCTTTCTCTTATCAGATGTCACGCTAAGCGCAATCTGTGTTAGCTAAATGTCATATATCGAAAAAATGTGCAGTAAATAATTAAAATCAGATGTCAACGAAAAATATCCCAAATATGACAGAGAAAACCGTCACAGGTTCTAAATGTATACAGGTATGTGGGACAAACGTGCATAAAACATTCGTAAATAGAAATAAAAATTGATCGTAACAAGTCGTCTGTTCATTAATATTCCGTGTTGTGTTAGCTATGAAGAACTATAATCAAAGACGGTAGAGTCGTAGACTAAGATATAACACTTCCTATCTCGCTGTGTATTTGGGTTGTGTGGTGGTCAAAACACGCAAACCACTTCTCCACTCGCTACGTGGCCACGTTGCGACTGGGGAAGTGGTATCTTAGTGGTATCGTAGTAACAACAATCGATTCCAAGGTAGGTGACGTGAGCATTCAGATACACAGCGGAGATAAGAAGTGTCACATCTTAGTCTACGACTCTACTATCTTTGCTATAATATTGTTCTAAGTCAGAGTTTCCCTGCTTGAGTATTTTTATTTTCAATACCATTTTTGATGTCCTGCAATAAGAACTCAATGCACCATTGTTTCTAGTCGAATCCATGGATTCTAACTCAGACGACAAATTCGTGTAAATATTCGTCGTAGCCAAGTTATAGGAACAGGGTCCTCAACTCGTGTTGCGATATTTCGTTAAGCAACGCTGTTTTCTGGCCTCAGAAATTTGAAGTTTGGTCTTGTCTTAGTCCTTGACTGAAATCAGAAATATCGGATGCAAAACAAGATTAGGCGATGCATTAAAAGATACAATTACGTCACGTTATTTTACATCATCTAACATCCATTGAGCCTACTTTGTTTTACCCAAAGAATAAATTACATGTTTTACACGTTTTTGAAAGAGAGATGCGAAAACATAATTTATTGAGGCGTGAGATCACGACAGAAACAACAAGACAGGAACTAGGGCCTATGCAGATAATGATGTAAACAAGAGCAAAAAGTTCCATAATTATAGGCCTACATACATGGGCTATAATTATATATACGAAGGAAGAAAGAATATGGTGCCTAAGCCTAGACTGTAATCAGAAACTTGCCACAAACTCTTTGTCCAGCTTTTCTGTCTCCCTTCTTTTCATGATAACCTGGTTTCGGAAAGAAAGAGAGACATTTGTTAGTTTTAAGCACGAATGCTACAGTTGTTTTAATTAATTAATTTGTGATTACAACAAGGCCTGCTACAGTTCGTGTGCATAGTTGTATGTACAAAACATGCAAATAATCGTAAATGCATGCATAGGCTTAGATACATATAATCGAACATGCCTATAAACATACATGTAGATGCATACGTGTATATATATATATGCAGGCTACTGAGCCAAAGAAAAGTCAAATCATGCAAGTCGCGTGTTTAGTTGTTTCATGCTTCATTTTATAGCGCCGCTATTTAAATCTATCCCAAAAATCTTACTGTTAGCCTTGATTAGCTTAACTCTGATTTTCCTCTAGCCGGATACATTACTCCAACATTCAAGTTCTGCTATGGTCATTTAAATTAGGCTTATAGGTGTTCAATCGACAGTAGCAGTTGGCCTTATTTGCCTCTTGTATGTCAGAAGTGGAAAGGCATTCTTTTTGTTCCATCGTTGTTTTGTTCTGTCACGTCGATGACACTTTTGAGGAATCTGCCTGGAAAAGGCTTTAGATAATCGTGCAATTACGAGAATGCAAAGATATGCAGTGGATGCGGTAGACAATTCTAATAAAATCAGGCTTATCATTCCATCCTAATACGTGTAGAGTAAATTGTTCAAAAGATGGTGGTCTCTGCTTAGAAAAATCGTTCCTATGTTATATTCAAATTCCCCGGTCTCCGTATGAAAGCGGGTTGTGTTGAATCAGAGATGCGCATGCGCGAAATTCAGCAGTTGAATGATTGCTGAGTTTACTTACATTCAGATAGATGAACACACAGAATGCGACATGAGCGGCGACGTAAAGGATGCCAGTGGCCACAAGAATCCACTTGTCTAGCCAGAAGACGAAGTCATAATTGATCCCGGACATTAAGATGGCGGCGGAGACGATCGCGTGCCAACAACAGATGACAACCAGTATCGACATCGATGACAAGATATATTTATCCTGTCGAAATAAAGCAGAGGTAACCTGTCTTAGGAAAGTGCAATAGCGCTCTGCTTTGAAGACAACACCTTATCAATTATTCATTTCGTAGATAGAGGTACAAAAGATGGCAGCACAACGTAGCGTCTAACAGGCCTATACATATACAACTACACAGGCGCTATAGGCCCTAGGCCCTATATGCAGGGTGTTAGTCCGCACGCTCTCGACTTTAGTAAATTCAAATGCGTCTGGCAATTATTTACCTCTTCTATTATCTACAACCGGATGAATGCTCTGGTGATATTCACTTCTGTAACAAGCGAACTTGGCAAAAACGTTTGCGCAGTTTTTTCGTCAAGGCAATGTCCCTATGAATTGCTGACGTCACTAATATTTGCTGGTAAAATATTTAGACGCCAATGCGAAAAATGCATTTCTAATTACATTCATCGTCACAAAAAGGTTGGAAAACGCTGGGGTTTATGACAGTAGCCTAAGAGCTCTATATTATCGTACGTCTAAATATGAACAACATGCCCTAGGCCTACAGGTATTGATGAACACATCACACAATCCTTTTTATCGTTTTATCAAGTAA
This sequence comes from Bimastos eiseni, assembly GCA_959347315.1. Classification (NCBI taxonomy): domain Eukaryota; kingdom Metazoa; phylum Annelida; class Clitellata; order Crassiclitellata; family Lumbricidae; genus Bimastos; species Bimastos eiseni. Next base: position 31,261,060 of record OY365808.1, on the reverse strand, counting down.
AATCATGAAAGCGCCATTGCGTTTGTGAAATAGGTCTAATCAAGTTTTAGTTTCTTGTTCCAGCGGATTCTACCTCTGAGGCCGAGAGTCCATCAATTATGTTTGACTCTTGCTATGTAAACGCCTTGCTTGTTATTTATGCCCAATGAACATCTACACAGGCCTGTGTACATGCACAAACTGACCTCAAACCATCTGCGTGTGTAGGCCTTTTTAATGCACGCTGTGCAACATGCGCTGGTAACATGTCCATGCATTTCCAAGATACACATAGCAGAGAGATCATTAGCACAGAATCACAGGTGCATCAAAATGTCTTCATGAAACAAATCTCTGTTGTCCAGTGCAGGAAGTCATCATAAAATTATTAGAAGTGACCAGATGGTCCAATGAAGTCATTCGGTTAGAAGTCATTAAATTTTGAATAATTGAAATAGAAGTCATCGAAATAAAAATTTATTGGATTAGAAGTTTATATAAAAACCGTTGAGAACTTACCAAGTATGTAAGGTATGATATTCTTGGCAGCGATTGATTTACAGCGAATTTGAAGGTAACTGTCGTCAGAAGCAGAATGAAAGTCAACTGGAGTCGGTTCTGTGGAAGTTTGAAATCAACGGAAAACGTCGTAAACGTCATGCTGCAGATTATGAACTGGAAAACAAACAAAGATATTTGAAAGCCCCTCGTCACTTCAACAGGGCCTTCAGCGCAGGATTGATGAGATATTTAGAATGTTTCTATTTTATTCGATTCTAATTACGAACTCAGAGGCGTCAATCCTCTCTGAGTAATGGAGGCAAACCCTCTGATCCAAGGCAAGATATTCCCCTCCTAAGACGCAAACAATGCCCCTCCTCTTCCTGAAATTGGATGCATTTGCCTCCGGATTCCCCCCCCCTATCAGGACGCCCCTGTACAGACTTATTAGGCGCCTCTCACAGTAGTTGTATCACTAGTTTGTTATTCATTTCTAGCCACTTCTATCATCCACTGGTACTAATGTTAGAATTTTTCTGCGTTTTTGTCAGACTGTTTTCTTTCTCAATAAACGAATAGGCATATGCTATTCTACATTGTGTCAGCCCAGAGATTGTCACACGAATAAACAAAGCTTGTTTTGACACCTTTACTTCACCAGTGTTGTTCTCATCTAATCCATTATGATTGCTACTTATTTTAAGAGTTTTAATGTTATCGTGTCATCTCTGTTTGGCCGTAGTTGGCTGAGAGCGCCCAATAGTAGGTTTCTTGAAGGGCGCTATGTAAATTTTCGGAATGAATCTTCCATCAAAGGTCTACTGGGCTGTATTCTATCAATTGGGAGTTACCATAACGAAGCAGATATTCCAAAGGTAGAACCCAAATCTTCTGGCTGCTCTGCACTTGAACGCCATCCGTGGGTGTCTCTCCCTCGCCGACCCGCTATAAAGCAAACTGCAAACGTCTTTCTTCGTTTCCACAATGCTGTAGAGGTTCCACTCCTGTTCATCGACAAATGATTGTTTGTTGATGCTGGAGGCTTCCAACGGATCCACTTCCAGATCCACTTCCTCGTCGCTCCATTCCGAGAGCAAGGTCAGGGATATGTCCTGCAAATAATCGAATGATGCGGTAGAAAAAGGATTTTTTATACTAAGTACCTGCTATAAGTCACAATGAAGCACCATTGTGGCCCGATGACATCACATTTATTGGTAAATTTAACCGTTGCCCAACAATCATTGGCGGTTCATTTATGCTTAAGCATGCATATTTTATTTCTTGAGTATGAATTTCTTTTCAAATCTTTTATTTTATTGCGAATATTTTACGTGTCCCGTGTTGACAATTTATTCGGTAGTACTGAGTTTGTGTATGACTGCTGCACATACACTGACTGCTAAATTTCTAAATGTTCATATTATTACTGTTAAATGACATTGATCAACGCAGGGCCTATAATATCGATATTTTTTTAGTGGGGGTCAAAGTGAGTTTTCAAAGAAACGAAATTGATTAGTTTGTCGAAGGTAATTCCTAGTACGGTATGGTTAAAAGTAGGCTAAATTTGTCAACGACAAACTGATTTTATGAGGCTTTCTGCCAAAATTCAAACTTTTTCAGTGATGTAGGCCCCATGATCCCGGATTGTTTGACCTAAGCGTCAAATCATGTCAGCCAGTGTCATGTCTTGTCAGCTAGCGTCATGTCAGTTAGCGTCTTGCAAACATGTGCAATAACATTCTGAACAGAGACCATACGTGTAAATAAAGCCTAAAACCAGTCTATAAAGTAGCAATTGAATTTAAATGAGTTGTCAAATACCGTATATATACGTTTGCATGTTCGCCTATATTGACATCTAATGGTATGTTGGTTGCGAATCATAAAGAACTCTACATCCCCTTGACTTTCAAGAGGAAGAGTTAGTTTGGTCTCCCGTTTCCTAGATGGACCTCTTGAGCATGAAATTCTAACACCTTCCTATGCATACAAAGAACCCTGTGTGCTACCTGAGTGTCGAACGGAAATTCGTAAAGTTCGAGGTTTTCAAGGAAAGTTCCTTTAATTCTTCGCTGTTCACAGATGAAAGCCTCTTGATCGGCGTTGAAGTAGAGCGAATGACTGATGACTTCTTTCGGCTCTCCCACTGCGTTGTCCGTGTAGATCTTTGGCTGCCAGAAATTTCCCCATTGTATCGTCTTTTCATCCTGCCAAAGGAGAAAATATCTACATGAAAATAGTAATGTAACAAACCGACAGTGATGGGCAAAGTACTCTTGAAAAGTATTTTGAAAATACAGAATAAAATACTTTTTTAAAGTATTTTCAAAATACTTTTACAAAATACTTTTCAGTAGTATCTTGAAAATAAAAAATAAAGTAGTATTTTCAAAAATATTTTTGAAAATACCTTAAAAATATTATTGAGAAAACAACAGTTTGTACTTTAATCCGTAGGCTACTCACTAGTGTACATTTTTCACTGCATGAGTGTACTGTACACTTCACTTTTAATAGTTTCTTATGACTTGTCTGAACAAATGGACCTCACATTCGGTAGCTTTGTGTGCACTTCAGCAATTAATCAACAGCAATGGAAAATGAGAATGAGTAATGTTCAGAAAGAAAGGTATTACATGTTTCCGTGTAACAGTTCTAATAAAGACTATCTAGACGATCAGACCGACAAGTAGGGACCTACCAACTGTTACTGTTCTAGCCAGTTAGCAATTTGTCTTATTAGACCATCTGTGCAACAGTTATAAAACTTGTTTCATTAGACGATTAGACAATGAATTACTTAATTGCAACTATTAAAAACAGATGTTGTTTACACGTTGACGGATGATTTCTTCTGACTGCGCATATCATTTTTTTAAAAGCTAAACAACCTTTCAACTGCAGCAGATGAAGGAAGACCTACATTCGATTTTATGAACATATTGCGGACCAGCGGATATCGCTCCAACTTGGCGATATTGAAATGTTGTTACGAAAGGTATTTTGAAAAAGTATTCTGTAATTCTCCCAAAAAACTTTCTTAAACTAGGCCTATTTTAAAATATAAAATAAAGTAGTACTTTCTATTTTCAAAATATATTTCTATTTTCAAAATACATTTTTGCCCATGACTGCAAAGTTTGAAAACTGAGTTTAAGAACGACTCATAATGCAGTTGCTCATACTTTAAACATACGTTCACTGTTACATCCAGCGCACTCAGCAGAAATTAAAGATTTGGCTGAATCATCCCACCCTCCAGATCTTTTTGCACTAACAGAAACCTGGTTCAACTCAAACACAACTCTTGCCCAGTACCAAGACTGCATACTCCCCGGTTATCATCTCCACAGCACACCTCGCCCTTCTAAGTCCGCAACCGTCACGAACACCACAGGTGAAGGCATCGCCTTTTTAACTCGGGAACCATCCACCGTCCTCAACTCACCTGGCTACTGTTTTCGCTCCTTTGAATGCGCCTCAATCACTCTCAAACTTCCTAACAAAATTCTTACCATCTTCAACGTCAACCGCCCTCCTTCCTCCTCCTCATACTCAAATCCTTCATCCGTCTTCTTGCAAGAATACACAACCCTCCTTTCTACCGCTGCTACCCCTCCTCATGAATTCCTGATCACAGAGGATTTCAACATACATGTCGATGATCCCTGTGATTCATTTGCCACTGAATTCCTCACGCTCTTATCATCCACTAATCTGGTCCAAGATGTCAACTTCCCCACTCACTATCACAACCACACACTTGATCTCATCATCACATCATCTCTCTCTAAGTTGTCGCCAGATATTTATTTCTCTTTTGATACACCTTCCGATCATTATCCCATATTCACATGCCTTAACATTCTACCTACTCCACGTCCTGATCCTGTCTCACGTTCTTTTCGTCGCATCAGTTCCATAAACATTGAAGCCTTCTCGCAAGATCTCTCCGTTTCAGACCTCATTCTAAATCCTCCACTCTCCTTTGACGATTTCCTGTCTTCCTACAATACCATTCTCTCCACGCTCCTTGACAAACACGCTCCTATTATCAACAAAACCGAATCTCACGCTAACAACCCGTGGTATAATTCCTATCTCCAGGCTTTCAAATCTTTCTGTCGACGCCTCGAGCGCACCTACAAACGAACCCGTGATCCTCAAGTACTTTCTGCCCTAAAATCGGTTACAATTAAATACCACGACCTTCTGGCTAAGGCTAAGACGAGCTTCTGTTCCTCGCTGGTCCAATTCCGATACTCTAATCCTCGACTTCTTTGGAAAACTGTAAATCAACTCCTCCATCGGAACTCTTCCAGCTCACTTCCAAACTCGCTTCCATCTTCTTCTATAGCTGAATCGTTCTGTTATTTCTTCTCTGGAAAAATTACTACACTCCGTCTCTCTCTTCAATCACTCATTTCCAAAACCACAATCGATCCACTTCCAAAAGTTTCCTCCTCTATTCATGACTCTCCCGCTTCCCCACCTCCATCATCATTATCCACCTTCGAACCAATATCAGAGACAGAAATACTCAATATGCTACAATCTCTTCCTAACAAGCAGTGCGAACTCGACCCTATACCCGCCTCCTTACTGAAAGACTGCGCATCAATCCTTGTTCCTGTCATTACCAAAATAATCAACCTCTCTCTATCTACTGGCAACTTTCCACAACTCTTCAAACATTCTTTAGTCACTCCACTCCTCAAGAAACCATCGCTTGACAAAGAAATCCTTTCAAACTATCGACCTGTATCCAACCTGTCATTCATTTCTAAATTACTCGAACGCATTGTCTTGTCCGGGATAAATGACTACCTAGCATCTAACTCGCTCCTAAATCCACACCAGTCTGACTTTGCCAAGCGGCATTCAACAGAAACACTCCTCACCTTCCTCTACAATAAACTTGTTTCTGCCATTTCTCATCAACAAGTCTCCTGTCTCTGCCTCCTTGATATCTCTGCAGCCTTTGATACCACCGATCACAATATATTGCTCCAGAGACTGTCCACCTGGTTCGGCTTTTCTGATACTGCTTTTCTCTGGATCCGGTCCCATCTATCTTCCCGCTCTTTCTCAGTAAAGACATCGAGCACGTCATCTAAATCATGCCCGCTCACCTGTGGTGTTCCTCAAGGTTCTGTTCTTGGACCCCTCTTGTTCATCCTCTATACTACCCCCCTCAGTTCACTCATCAACGCAACCTCGGTTGACCATCATCTGTACGCTGACGACACGCAGTTATTCATTTCTTTCTCTCCAACCAGCTTCTCCAACTCCAATGATAATCTTCTCCATGTCGTCACCCAAATCTCATCCTGGATGACCTCAAATCTCCTCTGCCTGAACCCCTCCAAAACCGAATTCATTCCGATTGGGCTGCGTGAGCAACTGAAGAAAATTCTTGATCCCTTTTTTTCTCTCAACCCTGATTCTGCATCCACCCAGAAATTCACTGCAAATTCTCCTGTCCGCAACCTAGGCATAATCTTTGACCAAAACCTTAGCTTCGTTGATCACATCACCCATCTTTCTCGCTCTGCTTGCTTCATGCACATCCGTGATCTTCGTAGAATCCGCCCTATGCTTGACTCCAAAGCAGCATCCACAATCGCCACATCAATAGTTCACGCTAAATTGGATTACTGTAATTCCCTTTTCCTAAATATAGACACCACCCAATTAAATCGCCTCCAAGCCATTCAGAATGCTCTCGCCCGTGCTGTCACCAAGACCCCAAAGCATCACCATATCACTCCTGTCCTCAAATCACTCCACTGGCTCAAAATATCTGAACGGATCGAATATAAGGTCATTTCACTCACCTACCACACACTGCACTCCTCACAGTCCACATATCTCCGTCAGTTGTTCACGATTCAGTCACATCGTTCAACCCGTTCCTCTTCCACCCTCACACTACTTCGCCCTCCCGTCACATCATCACTCAAATTTGCAAATCGCTCCATAGCCATTGCTGTCCCGCCTCTTTGGAACAAACTCCCTCCAGCATTAAGACAAATATCCGATCCGTCCTACGAATTTACAAACACCTCACCTCTAGCTATCTCCCCAAAGGTCTTTCACTCACAACTCAAAGCACTGCTCTTTCGCAAATCCTATCCTGATTCCTCCTCTTCCTCCTATCTACCTCGCCGTTTCAATTCCAAACACCATCCACCTTAGCCGTCTATCTGTCTGCCTGCCTGACTCTCTGGATTTGACCCCCTGCCTATCAATTTTGTTTTGATTAAGCGCCTGTGAATAAGCTGGTTCCCGCGACTTCACTTTTGTGGGCGCTGTAGAAATGCTGAGATTATGATTACGATCATAATAAAAGTAATACGGAGTGTTTGTGCATAACTCTGTCGTAAGCCATATAGTATGGACTATACGGTAGCTGTTCCCCGTTCACCCAGGTTGGCATACACGTATATCAAGACGTTTAAACCGTAGACCCTTTAAACAACAAGGGCCATAGGCGTTCAACCTCGAGACCTGCGTCCATTGTCGATATATACTCTTTTAGAACTAACATGAGCAGAGTCCGATTTGGATGATGACACCAAATGCATGGTCATTCAAGGTCATTTAAAAGTAAAAAAAGATTTCTCTAGATTAAATTTCTCCTGACCTTGACGTGGAATTTAATGGCAATAGTTCTCCAAGATGTACCTTACATCGAGTCAAATGGAAAAAATTCTTCGTTCAGTTTTTTAAAATTAAATGTGTAATTGGGAATGGACCCAGGTTCCACCACCCGAGTATACGCGCGTACAGTCCTACAGCAATTTAATAGAGCAATTTAAGGGAGCAACGGCCTTAAACTGTTCGAAAGAAATCATTTGGATAAGCACAGCACATGCGCGCGCCCCTTTACACCTACAAGAACAAACAGGGAGAGACAATCGCATTAGGGCCGGTACTGTGTTCGTGCTAGAGTTAAACGTATACTGACACACTTTTGTGTGTGAGAGAAAAGGGAGATAAAGAGATAGAAAAGAAAGAGAGAGAAAATATATGAGAGATAAAGTGTGTGTGTGTGTGTGTGTTTGTGAGAGACAAAGTATGTGAAAGAAAGAAGGAGAGAGATCGCGGAAGAGAAGAAGAAAGTCATCTAGAAGACTTCAGACGTTTCCCCAATTCGAGCACTAGTCGCCTGTCGCATAAATAAACTGCTTCACATATTATATAGCGCATAAAATCTCAATTTTTGACCCCCCTACCCCCTAATAACGTTATATAACAGCAGCTGTGAACCCCCACCCCTATATTATATAACAGATATGCTACCCACCGCCCTACCCCACCCCAGCCTATAAGTACATTAAAAGACATACAATCCACATAATTGTATTGCACAATTTGACACTTTTATAACAATACGATGTTAATTAGCACTTTAATAGTAGTGACTCAACTGATAATTGCCTTTATCCAATTCAAGAACTGCAGTAGAAATCATCGTACGCTCAATTATCTATGTAACAAAAGCCATCTTAAAATTGTGTAGTCTCTCGTGCCATTGATGATTAGACAGCATGTATGAAGCTCCTCTGCATCTTAATAATCGCACTTTTAATGGCACTAAATTCACTTGTATTAATTACGGTAACTAATTGGGTAGTCGGCGATTGTCACCATGTATCTACATGTAAGCCTACTATAATACAGCATGATAATACATGGTAGTGATGTACATCCTATTTAAAAACACCGTTTTAGTTTCCCTCCTTTTTTGCACTAGAAATGAGCATTATAGTATCACACAGAATGGATTGGTTTAATATTGCACTATCAGGTATATATCGATAAGTTCGCGGTACAACTCTACCTATTTAATAGCGTATGATGTATACAGAGTGCGTACTACAACTGCAATTGGGTATTTAAGCAAACATAAACTATTTACACATACTATAGAAAATGAAATCAAACACCATGATAATACCTACCAAAATAATTATTTCAAGTGAATTAATTTTTATTTAAACCAGAATCAAAACAAAGCACTCAGAATTTAATTTTAAGGCGTTTAGAGCAATGCACATGAAATTGCTAAAAGTGTAAACAGCAAATTGTTAAAAGTGAATTTATAAAACAATAACTAAGAACGTCAAATCAATTCGCCAGGTGGCAGCTAATGGTGCTAGTTTTGGTTCACAACGTATTGTGAACTTCGATTAAATAATTAAGGTCCGTGGTACATGGAATTTCCAATTGGCAGGCAAACAGGCAAAATAGCATAAGCTGAAAAAAAGTTTGTTATAGAACAAAACCTTCAACCTACCCCCCCCCCACCCTACACAATATAACGCTAACAAAAACGGAACCCACCCACCTACGCCTTGAACGTTATATAATATGTGAACGGCCCCTAATAATTTTACCTCCTTCATAATAATAATAATAATTAGTTTATTTCTTGATTTACTGCTTACCGTATTGACTTGTCCATCTAGAAGTGGTTCCCTCCATCTGCCTTTGATGCATACGTCAGCTGCGAAGCATTCCTTCACTGTGTCGATTTCACCAACCTTTAGGAAGACTACTTGCAGATAGACTTTTCTCTGATCAAATCAAAAGAAAAACACAGCCGTCTGTTATTCGTTTTCTTGCACAGGAACAACTTTTGTGACCGAACTAAGGCGTCGCAAAATTCAAACGGTCAATATTTGATGCGTATTATAGAAACCAGTGCTGAAATGATGCAAAACATCATACAAAAGGGAGAAGGAGAAATAGGAGAAAGAGAAAAAGAAGGAGGAGGAAAGGAGATAGGGAAGAAAACGAGGAGGATGTGGAGGAGTGGAGGTGGAAAAAGGGAGAGGGTGAACTGGGATAGAGCTGCACCGATATGACTTTTTCGATAATGCCCCTACTGCGTATACATGTATACATAGCCAATTATTGAAAAGCCGATACCGATCATAAAGCCGATTGTGAAGTCGATAATTTCTAAATTTGCTTGGTAAAAATGTTCGTTTCCAAAACATTGACCTATGCATAGACCAATTTTTGCAATGCAGACATGTGTTTTTGCTGCTCGCTCGTGACAAGAATGACGAGTAGCCTACTTGCGCTGGGTGATTGCGTTGGTGGTCATTTTTTTTCAAATACTGCAAAGTAAATCGACAATTGACTCGTAGACGACATTTGCATACATTTTCTCATATAAACACAAGCATTTGAATGGGTTTTTAAATAAACGTGTCTATGACGAGTCTCGCCGTTCTCTGACATCATTGAGTTTCGTTAGTGTTGATTAGCGTTTCCGATACGAAATAATTATAGTCAATCGTTCCAATAAATTTACGCGCATGCGTAATTGCGTATCGGTATCGATGCAGCTGTAATGGAGAAAGAGAAAGAAGAGCAGAAGAAGTGGAAGAATAAGGAAGAGAAGAACTAGAAAATAGGAAGAGGAGAAGGAGGACAATTAAGAGAAAACGGAAGAGAAGGAGAACCAGAAAGATAAGGAGAGTAATGGAAAGAGACAAGAAGAAGGAGAAGGAAGAAAAAATAAGGATGACGTATAAAGGAAAAGGAAAGAAGTAGAAGGATAAGGAGAAGTATCAGGAGTGGAAGAAGGAGAAGAGTGGAGGAGAATGGTCTGGGGTATGAAGAGGTGGGGAGGGGAAAGAGATGAAGATGGAGGAGAAGGATAAGAAGGAGTGTGATAAGGTTAAGAAGCAGAAGATTGAATGCGGAGATGCTAAGAAGTATGAAGAGAAGTAGAGAAGCAGAAGATATAGAAGAATGAAGGTACGTGTTTGTGTGCTTGAGAGAGAAGAGGTGTGTGAGCATGCGCAGCCCAGCAGATCTCGAGTTTCAACAACCTCTATTGTTGCTTAACCCTACAAAAAATGGATGGACGATAGTCGTATTGACAGTTTAGGAGTGCGTGTCACTATAATAGAACCGTGATTGCCATAGTCTGGGGTGAATAAAGGGTTGACCTCAGTACAAACGCCTACGACTTCCATAAGAAAACAGTCAACCACTCCTGTTGACTCATAGGGCGGGCACTCACGTTAACACCCCAACTATATATCTTAAGAAATACGTCGTGCGAATCATAATAGACTGCATAGTGCATGCGCAGGCACAGTAAAACCCTATGCGAATTTTTATATGAAAATGTATCTTAGGTGTGTAGTAAGCATGTATGAATGCATTTATGTATGGAATCACGTGTGTAACATAAGTGAATGCGTGCATAAATTCATGCATTCCTAAGCAATTGTGACTTAGACATTGATGAAAATTGCCTTGACCGATTTTATTTATTATACCTTGACTTCTGTTGCGGCCGCTTATTTGCTTCTGTTCTTCAGTGTGTGTGTGTGTGTATGTGTGTGTGAGTATGTGTGTGCGTGTGTGTGTGGATAAGTTGACTAGTTAAGACGATGTTACCTGTACTAATTGTTTGACCTCCTGCTGATCACTATAGTATTCATTGAACGGATATACCCGGCTAGCGGTCCTCATTGAGCTCCTTCATTATTTCATAGATTTTTCATAACTTTTTTTTGCATTGCTTGCTCGATTATGTTATGATACTTGTGCTGTCTACATCGCAAGCCTATAACTTATGGGATTGATCAAAAAATAGTTCGTTATTTGGCAACATGTGATTTTATGTAAACTATGTTTGTATTGTATATAATTCGGTGACTCACTTCTTTAAATTACCTTCTTTTAGAAATGTAGCTTAAATAGCAAAAAATTTAATAACAATGCTAGAAAATTATGTAGCACACGTTTTGTATAAGCACACGCAGATCTGCCTTTGTCTATAGAACGTTGAGAGGTTTCTGTGACAGGTGAAGGAGGAATGGATACAAAGAAGTAAGAGATACACTTATAGTTGTACATGTTTAAGCAGACACTGAGAACGATTTCCTTTCTTGAAAAAAATGGAGCAGGAAACGTTTTCTCGTAGGACAGAAATGACCAGCGAGTGGCCGCGACGGACTGGACGATAACAGAAGTACGCTCTCGCAGGCGTGCCAAAGTTGTCCGTAAACGTGCGCTACATTTGCGGCTGATGGCGAACAATCGAGTCTCTCGCTCTCTCTCTCTCTCTCTCTCTCTCTCTCTCTCTCTCTCTGTATCTGTCTGTCGCTGTCTCTGTCTCTTAGTTTCGCTGTCTGTCTGTCTCTTAGTTTCGCTGTCTGTCTGTCTGTCTCTCGTTCTCTTCCGATGTGAGCATTACATGCTCTCGATCCATCGACGCTCTACTCCGAACCTCCTCTGGACGTCTTTAAATGTGAACTGCTTTCGCCTACTGGACAATCATTTAAAACTGCATGTGTTTCTGCATCCTCTGTTTTTTCCGAGACCTCTTCCTCCTTATTCTTCTTCTCCTACTCCTGTTGCTGCTCCTCTACATTTGCTCATCCTACACCTCCTCCTCCTCCTCCTCCTCCTTCTCCTCCTCCTCCTCCTCCTCCTCCTTCTCCTCCTCCTCCTCCTCCTCTTCCTACTTCGCCTACTTCTCTTCCTCTCCTCCTCAAGTGCCGTCCTCCACTTCTTCCTCTTCTTCCATATCTTACTCCTCTTCCCATCCTCCTCCTCCTGATTCCGTCATCCTCTTCTTCTTCCTCCTGCTTCTTCTTCTGCTTCTGTTTCTTATCCTTTCCCTGCTCTGCCTCGTCTTCATTGCTCGTCTTCCTCTTCATCCTCGTCTTACGCTCTCCTCCTTCCGTGCTTTTATTTCTCATGCTTCTCCTTTTTCTCGTTGCCCTCCCTTCTCTCCTCCTCCCACACTTCTTTCTCATCCTCTTTCTCCTTCTCCTGCCGCGGTTCTCCTATTCTTTCTCCTGCTGCTCTCACCCCTTCTGCTGCCATTCCTCTCTCTCCTTTTTCCTTCTCCTGCCTCTGTCTTCCTATTCTTCCTTTTCTGTCTCCTGCTCTTCCTCCATCTCCTCCTGCTGTCCCCGCCACCGCTGCTGCCACTGTTGCTGTTGATACTACTACGACTACAGCATATGCTTAGTCAGTTGTGAACCTATTAGCCTTGTAGGCAGCAAGACTGCGAGAAGGCATGCCTATGACGTCGCAGGTACGGGTATACCCGCGGATATGGCTAGAGTCGGGTAGCAATTTTGAGTACGGGTCAGGCACGGGGACGGGTAACAGTCCTGTGTTACGGGTACGAGTTAGGTAGCCAAAACGTTCTACTCGCAGACCTCTGCTGGACACGTCTTCGCCCAAAGCTCTGAACCACTGTGCGAAGTCAAAGTAGGCTTACGTCACGTGTTGTGAAAAAGTTAAAACAATCAAGCATTGTCTTCTTCTGGAACGCAACAAGGAAAAGTATAAGAAACCGGTTTTCATTCTTCAAAATTTATTTATATTTCATAGGTTACCTAGGTTTCGTAGGTTGGGGCCGTATGGTAATGGAGAACACACTGTGGCGCGGAGCTGAAGATCCGAGTTCGAGACTCGTATCCCCTTAAGGTTGGCTAGTTCTTCTTCATCTATGTGGCGCTCGTTAAATTAGATGCATAGTGTAATGGGCGCCCTGCGTGGCTGCCGACAGCTAAATTCGAATCCTGTAATAACTTGTCATCACTCGTTCATATTGCATGTATGTCTGTGATCGTACTGCAGTTTGTCAGTTTGAAAATCTTTATCTTTACTGTGTTAACATTACGCATCATGCTGATTTTACATTCACCTACATTACCTTAGACATACATTCAAACAAATACAAAATGGCGCTGTATGTATAAATATTCAGGCACATGTACGTGTATAAACATTAAACTGACATGCTGTTGACCCGACTGCGTTATTGTTGTTCATGGGCTATTTAATAGTAATACCTTATCGTTGGCTGTAGCGTAGTGCGAACCCTCGGAAGCGCAGGTCATTTCGACCCCAGATCCTGCTCCTCCAGCGAGGGCTCCATACTTGGTCGGTCGGTCAGACATCGCTATTCGCAGCCGTTAGTACCAACACACGTTCAGACAATACCTACCGCTTGTTGTGACTGCCTAGTGAGACAATGAAAACGTCTCTTTCTCTCCTTCCCTGTAACAACTGAAGCCATCGGACATATACATGTAGTTTTGTCAGCAAACATCTATGAGCAACAGCTGTGAATTTTTTATGCAATAAGCTGCTGAGGCCTGCTCTTAATAATCGATTTCCAAAGCTACATCCTGTGCGAACAAAAACCCGGAAGGCCTTTAATGTAGGCTACGTGCACACACGTTTCTATAGCGTATCGTTAGGACCTCAACATTGTCTATTTTCAAATGAATTGGCCTATTGAAATTCATCACAGATCATCAGGATCTTCAGGCCTACATGCGCAGCGGAGGTGCTCCTCGTTTGATTGGGCGCCAAATCATGTAAGGTTTGTGTCTGTTAACTGCTCTAGGCTACAATACTACAACTCCTATGAGTGCAGGAAGTGTCTTGAAAGCTTATAGACGTTCTATTTGTCGAGAGATGCACAAATGCATTATAGATTATATGCTTGTGACTTTTACTAATCGCTATTAGTTAGCGCCATTTTAATCGACTATAGGGCGATTAATTGATAAATTGCACTAATCGATTAAATCGATTATGCGTAATAATCGATTAATCGCACTAATCGATTAATCGATTTGTCGATTAATCGATTGTTTGACTAGCTCGATTGTTCGATTTGTTCTATTAGCTCGATTGTTCGATTAGTGCAATTAATTAGCTCGATTAGCAATATCACAACTCGTGATAATGACTCACTTCCTCAGTGAATTCTCCATTACAGTAGACCGTGTAGGATAATCATGGAAATAGCTTTGCATCTTATTTATGACGCGAATTATATAATTATTATTTGTCTATATTTCAGTAGCCCACTATTTGCAAATTAGATGTGTAACGTTTTTGGTGCCATGTCTGTCGACTGACTTCACATGTGCTGTTCTCGCCTATGATAAGCGCTGCCTATGACGAGCTAAGTGAGTGGTGGGAACGCAGCCTGCTTATGCCTACTAATCGAACAATCGAGCTAATCTCGTAATCTCGATCTATCAATTAATCAATTAATCACGATTACTCGATTAGCAAAACTCGATTAGTTTTCCCAAGCCTAATTTTATGAATGCGTAGTTGACAAGTCATAAGCTTTAATACATTTATACTTACAAATTTATAACTATTTGAAACGTCTGTAGGCCTATGCTGTACATGCGCATATAATTTTATAGCCTAAAATAATAACAACGTATGTTGGCCTACGTGTACTCGTTCGTTTCAATAAAAACACAAATTGATGGATTGGAATTTCCTTACTACACTGCAGGGTTGCATAGCATTGATTGTTCACATTTATATGTGCGGCACATAAATTATTATGTCCCATAACATGAATAACAGGAATACACATAATTATTATATAGACGAATAGACGAGGCCACGACGATCACATTTGTTGGGAACCATATGAGAAGCTATAGATAGCCGTCGATTTCAACTATTGACAAAATGCAATGGACGCAGTGATGTGGACCAATGAGATTTTTTACAATACTGGAACCGGCACAAATCAGCGCTTCATCCAAGCACAGAGAGATATTTATAAGTACTTGCAGGTTCCTTGGATGAAAGGACCACTTAACATGCTTGTAATGCAATGTATGACAATCGAACGTTTGCATATGGCTTCACTCGAAATCAACTTGACTAGCGTTAAAAGTTTACTATGAAGTTGCACAATGTGCCAAACTCTGGGATCTGTTTATTACAAATAAAAATAATGCAAAAAATAAGTCTATATATATATATATACACCGAGGGACAGCGCAACGGAAGTTCACCCTACCCATTCCTTTCGAGAAGCAAATCTGTCTAATATTTTGAAAAGCCGGATTCGCCCCATGTGGATCAGAGGCCTATTCACATTATCTACTTCCTGGTTCAGGTTCACCACCGCAACTGGTGTGATCGCAACTGGTGTGATCGCAACTGGTGTGATCGCAACTGGTGTGATCGCAACTGGTGTGATCGCAACTGGTGTGATCGCAACTGGTGTGATCGCAACTGGTGTGATCGCAACTGGTGTGATCGCAACTGGTGTGATCGCAACTGGTGTGATCGCAACTGGTGTGATCGCAACTGGTGTGATCGCAACTGGTGTGATCGCAACTGGTGTGATCGCAACTGGTGTGATCGCAACTGGTGTGATAGCAACTTGCCCCATCCCCAATCGTAATTTCGCGAGGGAAACTTAAGGGGCCAGACGGCATTGCCCAAAATGCTTGTAACTGCATGTATGGTGGAAATGCGCGGAAGTCGGTCATAAGACTTTTATATCCAAAAGAAACTACTTGTAAGGAACGACTGGTGGCTAGTGCTACAATGTCGGTAGTTCTACACGTCACGAGCTACCGAGTTGTGGTGAAGAGAAGTTCCGCAGTAAGTAAGTAAGTATAGAAACCCACACTGAATAACCATGCATGGAGGAACAAACCAAGCCTTGTTTTAAGAAAAGTTTATTCTTACGACGATGTTTCTTGTTATAAACTCTCTTGTCATGAACACTTCATGCTTCTTCCATGAGTTGTCTTATTGCATTGTGGTCTTACTGTGCACGATGGTGTGGGCCAAAAGAACCGTGACATTTATATTTAGGCCGAATTACGTCCTCATCCACCTAACTTAGCCTAACTGTACGCAACATTCATATCAAATCAATAACTGACAGACCTCAGAAAGAAAAGGCGTTCATGCGTGTCTCAAGGCACAGTCTATTATTATCCAACGTCTTTACTGAATATATATATATATATATATACATGCATATATATATATACATGCATAATAAACTATATATAAATTATATATATATATAATCGCAACGCTCTTCTTCATCGGACTAGGTCCGCCCTGAGCTGCACGTAACTGACGCGCTGCATAGAGATGAAATCAAAGCTTTGTATGAATTCATAGATGAAATCAAAACGCTTTGCATAATAAATTATTCAGACAAGAAAACATGATCTCACGATTTCTGAAACGAGACCGAGATATTAGGCCTACTTGCGAAACGGTCTCGAAATAATGGTTCATCGTCTCGACAGATATCACAACTCAAAGCTTGAATTCATTCAGGCCTATATGTAAAATCAATCAATCAATCAGTCAATCAATCAATCAATCAATCAGACAATCAATCAAGCAACCAATTAATCAATTAATAAATAATTAAATCAAAATTTATGCAATTTCTGCTATATTTTCATGGTTTTTGAGCGAACGTTTAGTGCTATCACAAGTCTGAAGACATTCACTAGAACGATAATATCTCATGATGGTCTGAATGGCTTGGAAATAGGCTACCCTATACATTCAGCATAATATAATCACGAACACTGAGAACGATATTAAGACGTGGGGTAGCTTTGGCCATCTTAAAATCCATTAGAAATTCATTATGCAAAATCATCATGAACGAGCTTTATAAACAGATTTTAATGTCTCAGAATTCTAAAATTGTTACAGTTATCCTAAACTTCAATTTTGTCTCTGTTTTCACTTGGCTTCTGTCGAATATTAAGAATTAACTTTCAGTTTGCAACTTTCTATCCGATTGTATAACGCAACTTGTACAGTGTTTGCTATGCAGTAAACTGAAATTATTGTGGTGAAAGATCTACTTCTTAGAAGTTAGAACATTGAAATGTGCTCATAGGCTACTTCTTAACTGAATAACACAGTTAGAGTCTTGCAAAAATCCAGCCAAATGCGATATTCAGTTTTCAAAATTTGCTTTGGCCTCAGTTAGGCTTATGGTCATAGTTGCAGAACATTTAAAAAACAATTGAAGCACACAAATGCTGCCTTCTACATAGGCCTATATTCTGTTTTTATTGACTTTAAAATGCTATGTAACTCACCTACGAGCATCTACAATAGCAAAACCTCTACGCTGGACCCAACAGTTCCTTATTTAAGGAAAGGTTTGACTGGGCTGAGGAAAGTTCATGATGGGCCCTTCCTAAGGAGAACCAGCGCAGCAAAAACTCAATAATAGTGTTATAACTTAGACAAGCTATAGACTACAACAAATCGTGAATACACACGAATGTATCGTATAATGTATCACTCTTATGTTTTAATAAAATCAGTTGTAGGGCCTACTATGATCGTGTTTGATCTCGGCTTATAACTGTTAAGCAAATTGTAGTCTACATAAGGCAACTGACTGAGACCTATAGGATGTTAGCCAATAGGAAACGGCGTTCAAGTATA
The DNA here is from genome assembly GCA_959347315.1 of Bimastos eiseni. NCBI lineage: Eukaryota > Metazoa > Annelida > Clitellata > Crassiclitellata > Lumbricidae > Bimastos > Bimastos eiseni. The sequence goes on along the minus strand of OY365808.1, from coordinate 31,243,306 downwards.
ATGTAAAATTCTGGAAGTTGACAACATGCAGAAGTTCATTTGAGAAACCAAGTCATCTTTATTCATCTTGGTGATGGTATTATGATTAAATGTCAAAAATCGATTTAGATACAACCTGATTAAATTTGATTAAATCTAATCTGCTCCAATCTAATAAAATCTGAATCGATCTAAAATTAATTATAATCGAACTAATGAGCAATTCGCCTTTGTCATTGGCTCTTAACGGACAACTTGTGGTCTAATCTAGATTATCTAGTCTGACGTGATCTAATTAGCCTATAGCTTGTCTGAGTTAATATAATCTTATGATTTCTAGAGCCACACTCCAAAAAGAACTACGTTTGCGGATAACGTATATAACTACGTTAACCATTTTTAACATATTAATATGTTGTTATTGACGTAGAATACATTCAACGTCAGAAAACTACGTCAACGCTGAATGTATTGAAACTACGTTACCCTCATCTAACGTAGAGATACGTTGTATCCTTATAACCCTATTTCGTGTGCTTGCGCGCAAATTGTAGTTCGGATACAAGCATGTACACTAGGCGACTTGCGTTTTAAAAATAATTTTATTAAGCACATAAATCAACATTTAGTAAAAAATTCTATGCTCTCACACATGATAATTAGCGTGAATAACGTTATTTAGAGAAGTTCGCATATCTCGAATCGCACAGAGCGTTGTGCGCACGAATACACAAAATGAACTGTATTCGTTATCAATCGATTCTGCAGTGCGACGTTTTCAAATATAAAATCTTCATAAAGAATAAAACAGGAATCAAATCTCTGTAAAGTAGAAAGTATACCAACAAAACCAGCTGTTTGAGAAAGACATGTTATGGTCATTCCGAATGCATTGAGTTAAGTGAGAGCTTTGACCTTTTTTACTCGAGTGGTGCAGATTAGCCGAATGGGTATGCGTTTGCCTCGGGCTCTTAAGTGTAGATAACGGTGTGGGTTCGAATCCCCAAAAATTTCTTGTTTTTATTGCAAATGTAGAATTATTCAATATGAAGATTTTCTGTAAAAATGGACTCTGAATTGTAATTATAATTATTCAGCAGACAGAAATCGTATGCTACGCTCCAAACTGCGTTGATCGACGTTAGAAGGTTTAACGTAGTTCAATACGTTACAGAGATCACTACGTCAACCTAGCGTAGTATTACTCAGGCCATATACAACGTAGTACTACGTTATGAAATACGTTGATTCTGACGTAGTCGTTCTTAGAGTGCACGTAATGTTGAAGCAGAACTATTATTCATTCAAGAGTCTGTTTGCGTGAAATCAATCTGAAAAAACTCATAGGCCTATAATATTATCTGATCAGGATTCGATCAAGGTGTGCAATATCATCATCAATTACCTGTCAGCTGCGTTTCCGTATCCTTGACCAGTGCAACACTCTACAAGGCGTTCAAGCGTCTCCTTCGATAGACTTGACGAACTATGGCGACTGGTCGGTCAACTGTGGGTTAATGGCAATTAATAAGATGTCTCTAATTAAATGTCTCAGCATTCGACATGTGATCGGCTCTGCTGAAGACTTGCTTGCAGTGCCAGCGCCACTCACAACCTAAGAATTCACGAATACGAGACGCCTCGTTAGGTCTATACCCTTTGTGTCTGCGTATAAAACCTGCCATTGTAGACGGCATTCTTATTACATCGGTGTAGCGTCATAATGCTTTCAGATAGGTCTATAGGCTATAATAGAGTCTACGTATCGAAATGAACAGCTAGGCTATAGCCTAGCTGACAGCATTGAAACTGGAATAAGGAAGTTTTTGCTGGATATAAGAAGGTTTCGCTTGATCATACACATATAATACATATAAATTATATATATATATATATATACATATATATATATGTGTGTGTGTGTCTATATAGGCCTATATAATACATATATAATTATATATAATATATAATGGTGTGATATACACTGCAGGTGCTCATATAATGCTACAGTTGCCAAACACAAACTTACACGACATCACATATGAAAACTGTTTGCATTGTGGCGGTTCACAGCATCGACATGAGAGCTGTCTTGCTACAACTCACTAGGAAGTGTGTTTCTTGCCAAGAGGTTACTAACTGGTTGCGTATAGGCTTTGGCCTATATGAGAAACTTTTAAATCAAATTCTCACTTCTCAGTGAGTGAATTATGCTGAATAATTATATACATATATAATATATATATAATATATTATATATATATAATATATAACCACACGGTACCAAGGCGTACCCTTAGGTTGGCCTATAGGCCTACTGATCAAGTAATCCTATGTAAGCGCACCCCATGAATCAACCCGTTTCATAGGCATTTCCATTATTGCCTAGGCCTATACAACAAAACCAGGTGTTCTCACATTTGCAAGTTTAATGTAAGGCAGTGGTTTCCACGGCATAGGCTGCTAGCTAACAAGCAGGTCGGTTCTTTTATATAACTATAGTGCAACTTCATGCTCGCCCATGTTCAGAAAGTATAGGCCTAGTGCCAGTGGGTCTTGCACAGACTACGCCTACACGTCTTCTGAACCTCATAAAATCATTATTATGCTGTGCTATATGATCAATGCCAAGTCCTGTTTAGCTCGAATGTTGCAGCGCAAGTTGGACAGCGAACCCATTGAGCGAGATGCAGAGGTGTTTCTGTGTAGACCCCAGAGTCGTTGAAGTGTGACATTTTCTGTGACACACTGGGCCTAGCTCACACATTTCACTGGAGGAGTTTATGCTAAACAATGTTGTGTAGTCAGAATGCAATAATATTATTATTGCATGAGATTATGACAATAGCTAAGATGAATTACAATGCTATTCTTGTAAGAGATCACTATGAAAATAGGTCATTTTTGACATCATTAAACATTTATTACAAAAGGTTGCTATGACAATAGCTATTCCATGAAATAATAATGGAATTATTGTAAGAAATCGCTATGAAAATAGATAATATTTTACATCATTAGGGGCCCTATACATTCATTACAAAAGGTTGCTTTGGCAATAGCTATTCCATGAAATCACAGCGGAATTATTGTAAGAGACCACTATAAAAATACGTCATCTATGACATCATTATACACTTATTACAAAAGGCTGCAATTCCAATAGCTACTTAATGAAATCACAATGCAACTACTTTAAGAGATCACTATGAAAATAGGCCATCTGTGACATCATTATATATTATCATAAATGGTTGCTATGACAATAGCTCCAAAGTGAAATCACTGTCATAGAGTGTGCTAAATCGATGGCTAAATCACAATGCAATTAATGTATGATGTCGTCATGACAGCAGCTCCTCTATAAAATCACAATGAATATATTCTATAATAATAATATTGTTATTATTATCATTAATTAATTTATAATAATAATAATAATATAAATAAAAATTAAAAAATTAAGAAAAATTTCGTTTGGCTATAATTGTTGGGTCATTTCTTGCAGTGTCTGAGAAGTTTTGCAGAAGCAGAGTAAACAACATCAACAAACGCAGTGACGTCATGATTGTTGCGTTAGAATTTACTGTTTTGTTGTTAGTCAGCTACATTTTACGGTTGATTGATTGAACAAAAGTAAAGGAGCGGAAATTGTATCCAGAAAACAAATGATACAGATGACAGACATATATGCCAAAATACCATAGTGAAATTAAAATACTTATAAGAGGAAAACTAAACAGGAATCTAAAGGAAAGAATGCTTCAATAATAATTATGGAGTGTGGTGCTGTAGGGAAAGGCCGGCGGAGAGGGGAGAGAGGAAAAATCTTCGGAGCCCAGCGATTCCTATGGGCCTGATCGAGCAGGGTCCGCAATTAACCTTCAGGTGTTGGCCTATTATAAACGATTGTTGCAATTGCCATCAGTTTAGAGGCTCGTGACACCTCTACCGAGTCGCCGCCCGAGTAGGCCTATGGAACAGTGACATGCATGGGCCATCAGAAAAACGGACATATGAAGACTGAAGACTTTTCGATACGGAGAAGAATGGAGAAAATCAACTGGACGGAACCCAAAGCAAATGAAGAAGTGTTTTAAAAGCCCTAATACACAATACATGTAGGCCCCCTAAGAAAGAAACAAATAAAGAGAGACAAAGACCGATGATGCTGGATTTCTGTATAGGCCTAACAGGTGGGTATGGAAAACTGTTTAGCGAGAGGAGTGGCGACGTTTGACATTTGAACCTGCCTTAGATCGAGGCAGAGAACCGGAAAGAGAATATTTATTAAATTATGGTCAATTGCAATGAAATTCACCTGCCTAAAACTTGAAAAAAGTAAACAAATAGCCTAATAAAATGCGTTTCCAGTCTAAAATTAGTTGAAATTCGTTTATGCTTAATATTAGAGGTTTTAAAATTCGTAAATTGCGAATTCACGAACTATGAAACCAACATAGCGTTTTATCCTTGATTCTAAACAAAGAGACAATCGCTGAATTAAAATTTTGTGATCGAGTAGACCTATATCGACATAATGCTGACAACGCAGGCCCCTACGTGTACATTGTAGGCCTGCATGTACCAATTGGTGACAGGAGCGCCAGCATTGTGGCATCGGTTACATTAAAACACTACTGGCTAAGCAGACTGAAGTCATGAAAGGAGATGGTGGTGGATAATACGCTCAAGGAAGCCTACTTTTGAACCGTTGATCTGCAATTTTCTACGCGATTGAAATCGTGGCTAAACCAACTAAACGAGCCTGCTATAGTTGTGATCTCAGATAAGCCGTAATCGTGATCTCCAAACTTCTAAGGGGCCACTTGAAAGCCAAGGGCAGGCCACCAGCTTAGTCACGAGCGCTGCATCGAATCAGAGGGGCTGTCCAAAGGATAGTCCGCGGGAGGCCAGAGTCCGGTTTCAAGAAGGTCAGCGGAGGCAGAGCATCTGTTATGGAAGGTGTCGTTTTGGTCCAAGATTGACAGGTGGAATATCAATTAAGGAGTTTGGGTAAAAGTTCTTGGAAGGTGAGACTTAAGTTTAGAATGGAAAGCCAGAGGTGATGGATAGAGGAGTTTGGGACAGATGATGTTGGATGGCCTAATAAATAGCGTGAACAAATCTCTGAGTTTTCCAAACTCGGATTAGTAAGTGCTATACCGAATGTGTGTATATTATATCGAGACCATATTCCATTTTAAGAATAAGAAGGATAATATTGCTGCACTTGAGCTGGAACCGATCAATATGATTTTATAAGAAAACGACGTCTGGCTATGCCTAACATTATAGACGTCATTTTGTCATGAGTGTTATGTCGCCCCTTAGGGACCCTTAGTGATCACGGTTCAGTGGGGCGCCAAAATCATGCTTCACGACCTGTTTATAATGAGGATATTTTGGAGGCGCCAAAATTAAATCTCACTAACTTAGTTGGGATAAATTAGTAAGCATAAAATCAAAAAATAATAATATTAATAGTTTTCATCTTCACTGTGGCGCCCGGAAACACATGTCCCCTCTGACCCCCCCCCCCATAGCTACGCCTCTGATATGCGGTATATTATTATGTAGCAGTCGTGAGGATGAGGTTAACAAATTTATAAATTATAACAAGAGTAAAAATTGACGACCATGTATAGCTGAAAACGTCCATAATTGCATATGGTTTTTGCTATTTTCTCACCGATTATATGAATAACATCTTTTTGATATTCACGTGACTTGTATTGCCCAATTACGGTGTTCCATTCTTGACCTAGTATTTGTACCTGTGTCCGCCAAAACATCAAGCAATTCAATAAAATCGCCTCGGGTGTTCGAGTTTCCACCGTCATCGTGTCAACGTGTTTTGTAAATTTATATTCTTTTATAGATATATCTACATGTATGTAACTTATGAAGCTTTCTGACTTTAAATTACAAAAACTGAACAAAACGACTAAATATCCCTATCAGTATCTGGTAACATAATTTCAAGCAGAACTTCCCGCGCCATCAGGTCCTAAATAACTAGTAGCGATGCGTCACAAGATGCGCGGGCCGCAGTAGATGCGACCGATACTAGATAGCCGAAAAAACACCACGATGACATGATCTATCTCTTCTGCTGCATATCCTACTCATGGAAACGAACTCACCGAATGAATTCATCGACTGCTGATGCAGCTGATGCGAGAATTACAAGGCCAACTATAATATTATCAGACAAAACGACAAGGATGTGCGAGTTCCGACCGAAGATGTCATTAATGGCATTGTTTCGTAACCAGCGGAAAGTGCTCTCCTGAAGTAATATTATTTCCAGGTTGATGAAGAAACCGACGCCGTGGTTGATGCATTTCATGGACCGGATGTTCTGCAACTCCTTTATCACTGGCAGTTTCCCAATCCAAATGAAGCAAGCAATAGTCAAGTCACCGTTTAAAAAGCTGGAATGAGGAAGCGCGTCCCCTTTGAACTTCTGACCGACCTATATATATATCGGTCAAATGCATGTCTGATGTCACCAAAAAGCTGGTGTAGAGCATAACACAGAAAAAAGTTCATGCTCGTACATATGTATGTAAATATGAATGAATGATAGTACCTAGATTTAAAAAGCATTAACTCACGCAAACCGAAGAGTTCATTTATGCATACAAGTCTAAGCAAGTTCATCGTTATAAAACAATGCTTAGATAACTGGCGAGCTCTAGCATGTATATTCATTCCAACCAACAAGTAACATACAGGATAGACAGACAACACAACACCACACTATGCTCAGATGCCATGAGATAAAGCAAGGCAACAGCTAAATGAAGCTCAACTGCTGGCATCCCCTTGTGGATCGTTACAACCATAGCACTCAGGCATCTCTCAAGCCATTACAAACGTATCAGGGATGAACTGAAACTCTACTCGGAACTCTGCTCTAGTTTCAGAGCAGTCAGCATAAACTTGGACAAATATTGAGTCTGAGTTTTAATCGCTCCAATTTTTGTTTTGAAAAAATTTGATTTATAATTTACAAAATGACGATCGACCTAACTAAAGACACAAAAAATACTTTGTGTCTTTAGTTAGGTCGATCGTCTATTTCTATTTACAAACTATTTCCATTTACAAACTGGCAAATCGACCTAACAAAAAAAACAAATTCTGCTACTATTAGTATTTAATAGTTAATTCTTCCTAGTGTCAACCAAAGCAAAATTTAAAAAATCATAGAAGTCGTGTAAACTGCAAAATTAAAAATCAAAGGAACTTTTCAAAAATATTCTACACTCGGACTCGGCAAAATTTGACTCATAAAACTCAGTACTCCGCAAGAAATTCAAACTCGGTGCATCACTAGCCATTATGTCTGCTCAGGTCAATCAAAGTAGCCAAGGACTTAAAGAGGGCTCATCATTTGAATTTCATAATTCCCTGTAGAAGGTGACTCATACAAGTTTAGTGCTCGACACTGTCCAGTTGGAAACCATTGTGTCCGTCATTATCCACCATTTAGAAATAGCAGTCTGCACCCAAATAATGTGCAAAAGCACAAAACTTTTGAAGAAAAATGCACAAGAAGCAAAATTGTAAAGGAAACTTTCAGCTTAGCACAAGAACTAATAGAATCACGCCCCGGTTTAGTTCATTAGTGTGCGCCAAGCCAGGGCCACTGTGGGACCTCAATCTCGCTAGGGGCAGTGTTGGCCTACTGGGGTCAAGACCAAGGAACGTATTTGCGCGACTATCCCTGAGAATGTGGCAAAGTAGAGGAAGGACCACACTTCGCCGACCCCCATAGTATGCCACGATTCTCCTATGGTAATCCGCTTCAGGCCCAACGGGTACTGCTGTCTGGGTCCGTATCATTCGTGAATAAGTTGGTGTCCTGCGCTTGGCTTTCGAGTGGCGCTTTAGAAGTTTGGTGATTACGATTACGATTACGCGTACGGAGGATGAGGACGCTTTCCGGCTGTCGCGCCTTCTCAGCCGCCAGTCCTAGATGCTAGGGCAGTCTAGCTTCCACCCGCCATCAGATTGGTTGACTCAGTGGACTCCAGACTCATCTGCATGTTCTCTAAGGGATGTTCCGTTTCCTAGTTGTCTGTGAGGGGCCCTTGTCCGGTATGTTTAAAGAAAATCGACTTACTGCAGCCATATAACTCGTTATTATTATTATTATTATCATATTATTATTATTACTATTATTATTATTATTATTATTATTATTATTATATTATAAAGCCTTTATTAATAAGAGCATAAAACTTGAACACTAGAGTGTTAAAAGTCGAATAAAAGAGCCATGGCAGTCAAAAGGGACATTTCCAACATTAATTATATCAGTGCGTAACTGGCAATTATGTAGAGCAACCAGTTGTTCTGTGTATTTTAAATCGGTTTTTATAACTTCTTTAATTGGCATCACCGTTGAGCTGTTTGAACGTGCCTCTGAACGCTATGGCGTTGAATCATTGGGTGCATACTGCATATGGAGAGACGTTAAAACAACTGCACGGTCTCCAAGGGGTACTGGCCGTACGGCGGTTTTGCGGCGACCCAACTCCATCAAGCACTCACGTCCAGTGTGATTGACGGGGCTCAGCAATTCGACTGCCAAGGGAACGAAATCATGTGTGGCGGGAGAGTTTCCTATTTGAATAGGTCTACTTCCGGTTCGCGGCATATGCGGCTGCACCCCAGGCACTGCTGAGGACAGGTGGATGTATATATATACATATATATATATATATATGGATCTATGAAGCAAAGACATTTCGAGAGAGTGAATGAACGAGTGAATGAAATCACTGCCTATAGGTCAGAAGTTTTGATCAAAAGACAGGTCAGCGATAGAGTAACAGCAAGCGAAAAAGGCAGACAGATGGAATAGGAAAAAGACAGCGAAAGAAAGACACAGAAAGAGAGAGTCAGACAGACAGACAGTCTCTTTGTCCGCCTATCTGTCTGTCTGTTTGTCGGTCTGATAGACAGACAGATAGGCGGACAAAGAGACAGATAGATTTACAGAGGCAGAGAGAGACAGATTAGATTGATGGATGGATGGATAAATGGATTTGTGGTTGGATGAATGGATGTGGAGAGATCGATAAATGAATGGATGGATATATATATGGATTGGTGGATGGATGGTTGTATTGTTGGATGGATGGATTGGTGGGTGGATGTATGTGTGGGTACGTGGGCGTTTGGATGGACTGAAACTTATTCTCATTTGCCATTAACGTCTAATCACGCAAAGACGAATATTCGGCTTAAAGAATAGGCCTACTACCGGTACGTCACTGGAAACAAAGCTGCTTGAGATACTTGCAATGAACGGACTACCCAAATGTAATTATATATATATATAATATATATATATATGGTGTATATATATGTAATATATATATGATATGTGTGTGCAAGTATGTATGTCTGTGTGTGCGCGTTCTGGTGTGTAGGTGTGCGTGAGTCTGTGTTTGTGTTCGCGCGCCCGCGCGCGTGTGTTTGACAAATGTGATGAATTTGGCCCATCACATATTTCAAGCAAGAAGTCGGAAGAAAATTCTGTCTTGAACTGAAGTCAACACTCAACTCTCTTCGAACTCCTCAATCTACCCATTTCACACTAAAATGCAGCACATTCATTCAACTGCATCGACAGGGCGCAGCTCTCGTTAATAAGCTGGGGCCCTGCGCTTGGCTTGCAAGTGTTTCTTTTAAAGTTTGGAATCCACAACTAAGTTTCCAGTATATATAAGTATATAAAACGGCGTGGTCTTCTCTCTTCCTCGTTGCAATTCAATGATAATTATTCATTGTTGAATTTATGACGATGTTTTGAGGCAATTTCACAAAAATTGACCAAATAAGACTCACGGATCATAGGCCTACACTTACGCATTCAGCAGTCGTCGAAAACGACCTAAAGTAAGACAACAGCAGAGGTGTAAGACAAAGAGAAAACGAGAAAAACACTGCGAGAGAGATAAAAGAAGTGAGAACAAAAGAGATCTTGAGTAGAACTAAAAGTAATACAGTGAGACGGATTTGGGAAAACACAGAGAGTGTACCCGAAAACGCAGACAAAGAGCGGAAAGTCATCTGACCCAATATGATAATGATGATGATGATATTGTTGTTGATGATGATGATGATGATGCTGATAATAATGATGATGTGGTGGTGGTGGTGATGGTGACGATGATGATGACGACAACAACTATGATGATGATGATGACTACGACGATGATGACGACGACGATGACAACGATGATGATGCATTATGAACCTGAAAGGGAGGTACATTTGACCGTACGCCGTCCGGGGATGAGGTGATTGAGTTAGTTTTTCGATTCCTACCTCTACGACAATGTCCAAGGTTGCTAAGCCGTGAGTTAAGGTGGGTTCGAACCTGAGACCCTTCAGTTGCATAGCAAATAACACACCGCTACGCTACCGCGTCCCGCTATGACGCAATGAATTTTATAGCGCCGTAAAAAAAATTATCATTGCCTAGAATATCAAACGACCCTCGCTTGAAATCAAATAAGCATTGAATACGCTTTGTTGACTCCTATTGACTAAAGAATCTAGGAATCAAGCGACGCTGGATAACAAAGTTAAATGTAAAATAATAACTTACCATTATACTTTCCCGCTTTACCGCTTTTCCCACTTTATATTCTTTCCAGTGAAGGTCTGCACATCGGGCAATGCATCTCCTCCTCCACCCGTCTCTGACCGTGACTATGACCAGGTCCTCGGTGTTGCCCCATGACATGTACATGCATCTCAAGGCATTTATGATGGTTTCCTGTCAGTTCAACAGATAAAAACAGTGAGGTATTTATTAAGACGTAGGCCTAATGCAAGTAAGAGAGTAAGAGAAACGCTATGGTGAGAAAGAATTTTAGTAGGATAGATTGAAAGAGGGAAACAAGATGCAGTTTTAGACAGAGTGCTGTAGACAGATACAAAAATCTGGAGTAACGTGGATTGAAGGACCGAAAATAGACAGATGAAACCAAAGAAACCGAAGAAGACAGATGAAACAGAAAACAGACAGACAGACAGACAGACAGACACACAGACAGACAGACAGACAGACAGGTATATGGTCGACATGGGAAAAAGAGGAAATGAAAATGTTCGCAGAGTGACTTAATAAGTAAGTAAAGGGAACTTGTGGAGCGGAAGTGACGTCATGGCTGTAGGCTAAGCTTAAGACATCAGAGAAGGTAAAGCAGGAGGAGAGCAATACGCTTGTTCTCTGCTTCACTTACCTCTGAGTTAAGACAAGATGAAGAGGGGAAACAGATTATGACAGGCAGATATACCTATTCACGAGGAGGTAAATATAGTTAGCAAACCTACGAAGAAAGAGAAAAAGAAAGGAAAACATACTTAGGAAAGAGAGAAGAGACGACAAAGCATCTAAAGTTATTATCTAACTGAGACATAAATTGTCAAACTACCTTTTGTCTGCGTTGTCATAATGACCTGTCGTTAAACTATGCAGACAGCCATCCAAAAGAGAGACGCAGACAAGAGAGCGAGAGAAAATAGAGCCATCTGAATTATGAATAATGAGGAGGAAGAGATCAGATGAAGCGAAACACAGATTTAAAACATGAGGAAGAGAAATGAGAGACAATCGTCCTGCCTCTCATCTATTATTTTGATCGACAGTTCGCTACTCAACGTCTTCCAGATGACCTGCTGACGATATGATCAGCAACCAGTATATCAGACTTCTAGCAAACCTTCAACAGAAACTCAAACTAACCTAGTGGCGTGCACGAGAGTAGGTCAAATGGATCTAGCCACAGTAGCTTTACTTGTCTGGAATTGTGATCCTTGAGCAGGTATATCGCCATGTCAATTGCCACAGTAGCTTTACCTGTCTGGAATTGTGATCCCTTGAGCAGGTATATCGCCATGTCAATTGCCACAGTAGCTTTACCTGTCTGGAATTGTGATCCCTTGAGCAGGTATATCGCCATGTCAATTGCCACAGTAGTTCTACCTGTCTGGAATTGTGATCCCTTGAGAAGGTATACCGCCATGTCAATTGCCACAGTAGCTTGCTTTACCTGTCTGGATTTGTGATCCCTTGAGCAGGTATATCGCCATGTCAATTGCCACAGTAGCTTGCTTTACCTGTCTGGAATTGTGATCCCTTGAGCAGGTATATCGCCATGTCAATTGCCACAGTAGCTTTACCTGTCTGGAATTGTGATCCCTTGAGCAGGTATATCGCCATGTCAATTGCCACAGTAGCTTTACCTGTCTGGAATTGTGATCCCTTGAGCAGGTATATCGCCATGTCAATTGCCACAGTAGTTCTACCTGTCTGGAATTGTGATCCCTTGAGAAGGTATACCGCCATGTCAATTGCCACAGTAGCTTGCTTTACCTGTCTGGATTTGTGATCCCTTGAGCAGGTATATCGCCATGTCAATTGCCACAGTAGCTTGCTTTACCTGTCTGGATTTGTGATCCCTTGAGCAGGTATATCGCCATGTCAATTGCCACAGTAGCTTGCTTTACCTGTCTGGAATTGTGATCCCTTGAGCAGGTATATCGCCATGTCAATTGCCACCTGTAGCTCTACCTGTCTGGAATTGTGATCCCTTGAGAAGGTATATCGCCATATCAATTACCACAGTAGTTCTACCTGTCTGGAGTTGTGATACCTTGAGCGGGTGTATCGTCATGTCAATCGCCACAGTAGCTGTACCTGTCTGGAATTGTGATACCTTGAGCAGGTATATTGCCATGTCAATTGCCACTGTGATCGCTTGAGCAAGTAATAGGTAACTGCCACAGTATCTATACCTGTATGGAACTGTCATCTCTTGAGTAGAGTCTGATTCCTGAAGTAAAGAGCTTCATTTGGCCAGTGGTTTAAAAGATAATCATCATGAAATGGAAAGTGGTCATAGTTTCTAGCCGACCTCTATGCCACGGCCTTAATGATAATACACATGCTGAATATCAATAAATTTAGCAACAATGAACCGTGCAACTAAATTACCATGTATATCAGGCTCTAACACAAATATGTTCAATTCAATTTTCTTTTCAATCTTCAATTTCTGTTAGAATATCCAAGTGTTTTTCAAAGTAGGCCTAATTCTTTACTCGCATTTAAGTCGAATGGCACTTAGTGAAACCCAACAAAAGTTCTTTAAATTAAAAATAGGCTCAAACTAAACTATAACGACATGCAAATTAATTATATCTAAATGAAAACAAAATGAAACCTACTAATTTTGATAATTTTAATCGTGAATACATGCGAGGTTCTATGTATACAGCGGGCCTACCGATAATTTAAAGGGTCATAATATATGAAAGCAGTTAGGAAGACATATCTAAGACATGTGAAACAGACAGAAGGGCAGACGGAAAGAAGTCAAGAAAAAGACAGCAAGGAGGTAGACAGACCCAGGACAAAAGAAAGACACGAGAGGCAGACAGACCTCAGCCACAAGAAATAAATACAATAGAGAGGGACAGAGATAGACCTAAGACAAACGGAAGAGCGAAAACAGAGAGACATACAGAAATAAGACGGTTGAAAGAGCGAAGACAGAAAGGTAGACATATCTAAGACCAATTAGGACAACGGGACAACACATCTACGACGACCTAAGATAAGAGAACGAGAGAATACGTGTAGCCATAACAGACCGTATACAACAATAAGGTGAAAATTGAGAGGAAAGAGATCTGATATGACAGAAAATAGAGACGTAGTAGAGCAAAAGATCGAGAGAGAAAAGGAACGAGAAAGAGGCAGAAAATGAGAAACTGAATTTATTTAGAAAAATATCAATGCATTGTTCTCTTGCGGTATAATAGAAATTGTTAAGTCTCATCAAAAGCTTACTATAGTTTCTTACAGATAGCAAACTCGATCTAAAAGTTGAAATATTTCGATAAAAATTGTTTGTTTGTTTTCGTTGTACTCATTTGAGCTTACCTGATACCCATCGACGAAGATTCGATCGAAACAGAAGCTGGAGCAACAGAAAATACTCGAACACGGCCATCTTCTTCGACATCTTGCCTGCGACTGGCAAATGCAATTAGTGAAAACAAAGCGATGATGTAATTATCATTAGGCCTACGTCATTTGTGTTTGGCAAAGATAAACGTTTGTCATTATTAGACTGCTTCACAAATTATCTGTAGATCTGTATGCGTATTATAAGTGAGTAGGCCTAAATAAGTAAGTAAGATCAGATTCGCACAGCGTTACACGAACATCACGTACAAAATAATTTGTTTTTGTTAAGGCTAATCTAACTTGTTAGTTGTTTGTGATGCTCCATTGTAGTAAATTGTCGTTCTTATTATTATTTTGTTAGAAATGCGTTATGGCCTCTGAATGTAATTGCTATTTTTATTATTACTTAGCTATATTTATTATGATTATTATGATTATGATTATTATGATTATGATTATTATTATTATGATGATTATTATTATTATTATTATTAATATACCTATCATTATTTCACTATTATTATTATAGGGCTATTTTGCGAACTTGTCAGTTTGAATCAATAAAGAAAAGGAATTATTATTCTGGACATATGAATGATGGAATGGATGGATGATGTATATTACGTTGGTAGCTGCTTCCACAGTTAATATTCGATTGCATCTGCTGTCAGATGGATTCATCTTTCAGCAAGACGAGGCACCAGCGCATGCTGCTCGCCTCACGCAAGATTGGCTCAAGGTCAATTGCCCTGGTTTCTTTGAGAAGGACCAATGGCCCCAGGATCACCGGACTTGAACCCAATGGATTATCACGTGTGGGAGCTATGCTCGAGAAATACTGCACTCTGCGACCAAAGCAAAAAGCGATGAGAGAATTGAAGTGACTTAGTAAAATAATTTTTTTTTCACTTTTTCCTGCGTTGAATATTTTTGACCGTCAAAAAACTGTGGTTAGATTTATTAAAAGTGATATAACTGTTGTTGTGCTTGAAATATTTTAGTAAATAATTATTGGCTAGCTTAACGCTTGTAAAATTTCATTTACTAATCTTTACTTTTGGCCGAAATATTAGCCAAAAACCTGAGAGGGTTACTTGAGACCTGAGAGGCCTATAGTCGGTCATTTTAATGGCCCACTCTGTATATAATTCACGATTCGATAATAATTATAGGGAATCCACGGAATCGCTTTGGTCAATCACAATGTATTTGAAGTAGGCCTAGCCTTCAGGCAAGCTGTTCGAACACAATGCTCTAGTATCACACTGGCCATCTTCGTTTCCTCAGTCTGATTCATTTTCAATATCGACATACTTCGCAATTAAGCACTCTAAAATTAATTATGCAAGCTACTTCTACCACTGATTTCAAAGGGACATAGGCCTATAGTTGGTCATTTTCCTACTTATAAATTATTCCATCTGTTCGTGCCAAGGTTTATTTATATTATTATGGCCTCTTTTGGCCATAACCTTTTCGAAGTTTAGTGATTAACTTCTCATATTTCTTGAGAATCCATATAAATTTCAGTGAGAAAAAAGTAGGCCTATTGGTATCGAGTATCGCTGCAGTGCACAGGCTAAATAAAAGTATCATGATGCACATGCGAAAGGCCTACCATGAAAATGAAACTATCGCGATGTAGGTCTACATCTGCGATATTGGCAGAAGTCTATAATAGTCATACAACTTAATTATAGACTTAAATAACAACTCTGCCACCTTTGCTATCAATAATACATATCAATCGGTGACCAGCGGTAAACTTAGACAAAAAGAGACTTTAACATATAAGACCTTGAAAAAAGGCTGCTGTGGTTTGGACCAAATCTCAATGGTTTGGACCATAAGATCCCTATATCTCCAACAGAGCCATATATCCAACGCAGCACCACGTCTCAGGAACGATCTGCCTCCTAAATTTCATACTTTCTCAGTTCCTCCACCATCACTGCCTGTCATTCAACTTCAACATCATCTGAGCTTGAATTTCAAGTGGCGCTTTAGAAGTTTGGAGATTACGATTACGATGGAATCAGAGGCGGCGATCTCGTTTGACAGGTGGGAGGACAGAGGTGGGAGAGAGGTAGAAAATGTGAGAGAACAAGCGTATAATGTGTCCCCTCTCTGTATAAGATGGGTGACTTGACCCCCGGGATCGACGCCCCTGGATGGAATGGACAATGAAAGGCTCACAGCCGCGGTTGTATATGGTCATATTGAGGGAACACGAAGCCGGGTAAGGCAACAGAAGACCTGAATGGGCAATCTATATAAAGATATTAGGCCTACCGCTGAACATGTTTTACACTGCTTTCAGTCCAGCAGTGCCAGTCCCAAGCAAGGATAAGCAGTGTTGGGCACGAGACCAAAACCTCGAGACCAAGACCGAGAGGACCAAGACCGCAGTTTTTCGGTCTCGAGACCTTCTCGAGACCAAGACCGCGGTCTCGAGACCACATCCCTGAGGATAAAGGAGGAGGACGGACGTTAATGATCTTTGTTATCACACAGTGTCGTTAAACTGCAACGTAGATCGCTAACTGAACATGAATATGAGAGAAGCGACTGATAAAAGTAGGAATAGAGTTTTTTGTGACGTCTTATTGAAACCCAGGCCCACCGAGAGGGGGGCCAAGGGGGCAACTGCCCAGAGGCCCGGCGATGTTTGGGGGGCCCGGGCAGGACCCACTATCATGAAATATAAAATACTCAGTTTTTATATAATTTTTTATTGATTCCGTATGAAATGATTACTACAAACACTTAACTACAATAAGTTCAAAGTACAAACTCCAGCCATCTAAATAATTATTACTTTTAATCGGGGCCTACTTATCTTTTTTGCCGTGAACGCGTACGCGCCCACTTTCGTCTAAACTTCTAAAGCAATGACTATCTTCTGCCAAATTATGCGTCTGCTTTTAAATATAAACGACATAATTGATGATTTTATATAATTTCGTTTGTAACGATAAGAGTACAAACACGTCCACATCTGGAGCACATGAAGGAAAATATTGAGCTGGCTCATTGAGAAAGTCACATTATTTCAATTTGGAATTTTGAAGAAGACAAATCGGAGCCCTTATAAATAGGCCTACTTTCAAAATCCATACATTTTTAATTACTTCTATTCTATTGATTCTGAGGAATCGAGCATGATAAACGAACGTAGCAGAATGAACGAAAAGTAATTAGTGGTCGTATCATGATTCTAAAAATAGCCTATGACAGTATAAATGAAAATAATGAAACTTCTGAACTTATGGGAAATGTAGGAAGGCAGTCTGCCATCGAGACCCATAATTATATGCACAAACGATAGAAACCGTTAGCTGCAGGCCAAACTGTTCTGCCCAGGGGCCCGGAATTTCTCTCGGCGGCCCTGTTGAAGCCTCATCGTCGGTGCACGCTTGTCTCCTCCGACAGAAGATGATTGTTGTGGCATGGTGGCCGAGTGGTTAGAGCAGTCAGCCCGTAACGTCCAGTGTGCGCTGAGCGACCGGGTTCGACTCTCATCCGGGGCGTCACTGTGTAGAGACCTCGAGCAAGTTCTTCGCACACAATTGTTCTGCATTACAACTGTAGTCGCGTCGCCGAGACGTGTGCGCGCTTTCGAGCACGATTTGTCGTGATAAAGCGCGTTATAAATACCGAGTTGTATTGTATTGTATTGCATTGAATTGATAAGGTGACTTCACTGACTTATATGAATCGGCTCAATTGCTGTACTCTCCTAGGATCAGCGATGATGCGGTTTCAGTTCAATCCTGCAGCGCAACTAGACTGTGAAGTCATCTGGCAAGGATTTAGTTTCGATTTCACATCCGGGTCTTTGAATGTTGTAAACTACAAAATTGTTTAATAGTGTTCTACTTGTCAGGTTAAATTTAAAATTATTGCTTGCTTCAATTACTTTTGTTTTTGTGTGTATCCTTAAAATACGCATTTTGTATACGGCTATATTAGCATTTTCCGCATTTAAATTGAGATTTATTAATGAGCATATTGCGCAGAATAAGTTTTGCGTGGTGCTTTTGCCTGTTTTTAAACCCGACAAGTCTAATCGTGACCCTAACCTGACTTCAACCGAATCGCATAATTAAAGAATTTAAGTGTTTTAACAGCGCGAATGTGACGAAGGTTGCGCTTGTCCAAGGGTCTTCACCGGCAGAATTGTGTACGTTTTCTAGCCGCAGAAGTAAAAATAATAAAGGCGACCGTCGAGAGACTGGTAACTCGATGCATGGTGCTTCTGCGGCTCAGTAATCGGCCACATAATGCACAGAGAAATTTCTTGCGAACGTTTCAATGTTTGTCATATTTTTCTGATGATGATACTAATCCTGATCCTAACCATTCCCCACGTAGTTTAATCTGACCCTAAATGACCGTCACAAGGCTTAACCTTTACCGATCTTCACGTGACTTTACGACCCTCAGATTGTTGTTTGATATCTAACGTTTGTCCTTTCCACAATCCAGCAATTTTGAAGTATGTATTCAATGCACTTGTGTGGCACACATGCTGTCGAAGGTTTGACGGCCCTTCTTTTGGCTATTGTTACAGTTGTTTTTGTTTCCTTAGACACTGATTACATCTCCTTTCACCTTCCAAGTCCTGATGCATTCTTTTTGCCTGATCTTTGTCCATTCTGTTGCTGAGCCTGCACTAACATGTCCATGACCAGAACTCTAAGGTGACTGACCACAGCTTACCCTGGAGTTACCTTGTGGTCTAGGATCTGCTTCCTATCCTCACACCTTACCATTGGGATGTCAATCTGGCTTGCACCTCTTCCACTGTGGTTTGTTATTCGATGCTCTTCTGGTTTCTTGAAATATGTGGTCACAACAGGGATGTGGTCTCGAGACTGCGTTCTTGGTCTCGAGACGGTCTCGAGACCGGAAAACTGCGGTCTTGGTCTTGACTGCATAGGTCTTGGTCTCGGACCATCGGTCTTGGTCTTGGTCTTGATCTCGAATGCGTCGGTCTTGGTTAAAGGAACAGCCTTGGGATTGGTCTCCGAACAGCCTTGGGATTGGTGGAGACCAATCCCAAGGCAGTTAGCCTTGTCCGTCGTGGGTTAGCATTCTTGGTCATTTGCCGTATACATATCAGAGCAATTTCCTTGATATTTGTTGGTTATTTTCGATTATAGACACCGGCAGAGATGTAGCAAGGTTTTGAAAAGTGGGGGGCATAATTTTTTTTTTAAATTTTGCCACCCCCATTTTTTTAATTTTGCCCCCCCAGAAATTTGAAAAATGGGGGCACAGATTATCTTAACAGAAGTCGTCTTAAAAAGCCATTGGAGACATACAAAAGAACTGATTTTGGGGCACATGGGGGGGCACTGAGCACTAAAACTGGGGGGCAGCTGCCCCCCGCTTGTTACACTTCTGGACACCGGTATTTAGGCCCTATGCGATTGGTATTGATTATATGACGTGTTGGCCATTTATATATACATGTTACTGTGGACAAAAAAATGCACTTGCAACGGAACCAGACATTTCAAAATTTGCTTTCACAAATTTCAAGGTTTTGGAACAATCTAATAATTATGTGGTCGGCCTCGAATAGCCACCATTAACCTACAAATCCCAGGACAAGTATGGCTACATCATTCAAACACAACGTTACTCTACTTGTCTTAAAGTATTTACCTATCGTATACTGTAAGTAATTTATAGCGTGATATTCTCAGTCCAAGGCCAAGGGCCGAACCCGCAAAAGTTCAGACTGGCCGGTAAAACTGTTTCTGGACCATTATTAAGATTAGTATTCTTCAGCAATAAAATTAATGTTTAAAGCGTGGTATTCTGTTTTAGAGTCTTAATAAATTTGTTTGTTTATAAAAAAGAGCATCGGTCTTGGTCTTGGTCGTGGTCTCGGACCCTTGGTCTTGGTCTTGGTGTCGGACCACCCGGTCTTGGTCTTGGTCTCGGACCACCTGGTCTTGGTCTTGGTTTCGAGGTTTTGGTCTCGTGCCCAACACTGGTTCACAATGGCCAGATCCAATCTCTGTGCTATTTCCAGGAATCTTTCTCATGCTTTTACCATAACCCGAACCTTCGTGTACTTCCTCTTGACCCCAGCATCCACAACCACATGTCCATTCATGTCCAGTTCCACCTCCAGGTGCTCCATGCTTGAAATGCTTGTGATCAGAACATCAAGATACTCATGCAAAAAGTCCTTTTCCTTCTTTGTGCATCCTGCTTGTGGTACATATTCTAAAGTCGCATTGGTTATCTTACCATATATCAGCAATCTTATCACTAGCAATATGCCTCATTACATCCCAAATCCTATTTTCATCTCCATGTTCAGTATCACTCCCACTCCATTTTGCCTCTACTGTACAATAGTTTGCATCCGTTCTCCAGATCTCTGATTCCTTGTCCAGTCCATCTGATCTCTTGCAGACTCAGAATGTTTATCACCCTTCTCTGTATTAAGTCGATGATTTCTCTTGACCTTAAGTGATGCTTCCCAAATTCCATGGTGCCATCCTGAGTCTGAATATAAATTTGTACTGTTATCTGTAGGAACTGCTGTAGGTGACTACATTGCACCTCTTCAAAATATCTACATGGCGCTAAATGTCAATATTAATGAACATTTAACATCAAAGGAACTGCTGTAGCTGACTATAGCAGTTCATTGCACATTTCTCACATCTGGTTAGTGGTGCAGTTTCTGGAGAATGCCCTTGCTCTATGCATATTGAAAAAGTGCACTCAGATCAATTGACAAGCTTGGAACAAAGGTTTTTACAACCAGATGCCATTTCTGATGTCAGCTCATTTTCTTTTGAGAACCTAGCTTTTGGTGAACACACACCTACTCGCAAGGCACCTACACCTACAAGCAAGGGCTTCTGGCTTATTTAGAGGCTGTCTGTGCTCGCCCTGTTGTACATGTGTCTTAGGACACCTGTAGCTTATCATTGGACTGGCACCACCTACATCCCATACTGTGCCCTGTTAGTCGTGCCACCCTTGGTCCATGTCTGCTTATTCGTGAGGGTTACTTGGTTGTTTTGCGACTGGCCTCTATAGCTTGAGGTCGTTTCACTCTGGGTGCATGTGATAACAGTACAACTCTGCCACATGATCACAATATGTGGCCTTCCATAAACAATTAACATAAATTTTAATCAACCAACATGGCTGATGAAATGCACAGAAATCAATTGATATTGCACAATCGTTGGGGTTTATAGCAATATGGACTTCATGGGATATAAATAAATTTATGTTAATTGTTTACGTAAGACAACATATTGTTATATTGAGAACAAACCATTCAATTGTAAAAGATCTATCGAAATGGTGTGGCAGTTGATCAACAGACCGGTCGGTCACTGCATCATTTTGATGGATATTTTCATCTAAATGCAGAAGTTGCTTAGTAACCTCGAACATGTTGGAGTTTTATAGTTCTTGGTTTGCGTGCCAGAGTTATTCGTTGGCTTTGCTAAGGATTTTGTACGATTAAGGAGCATTTTGTTCACATGGTGCCTCTAGAGGCCATATGACTGCGTCAGGCCCATCCCTCTGATGTATGGTCAATAATCACAGGTGACTCTTCAATCTACTGACCGACACCCGGTGCATGCCGTTTTCTGCCTACTCCTTGTGCCTCGACAAATTTATGGATGTGCGTCATCTTCCACCAGTGAAGGACTACTCGTTGATATCGTCAACTTGTTTGAGAACACTGTCACCAGTTGTCACTCTACCCTGTCGATGCAACTTAGCCCAGAGACTCTGAACTGTTATGTCGATGGGAGTCCATTTGTTTGTTCCCAGCTAGTGTGTGGGCCCACCACTGTGACTCTTTCAGCTTACTGTGCACCCTTTTGCTAACTGATGTTAAATATTCATTAATATTGACATTTAGCACAGAGTAGATATTTTGAAGAGGCGCTATGTAAATGTTTGATTACATTACATTAATGTTAACTGTAAAGTTGGATATCCTTGTACAATGGTCGAAGTAAAACTAATTGTGGCTTCACAGACCGAAATCAGTCGTATGTTACAATATGAGTTATTGAATAAAACACCAAAATGTTATTCAAAATGATATGTGATTTTCACACAAAGCAGCTAGAAAATACATTTAGAACAGTTTGTAACTGGTGGCTTTTATAACATTTTTATTATTTACGGGATTTTTATAAAAGTATTGCTTTAGTTTTGCATGATTAATGATACTAAATGGTATTTGATGTTTCTAATCGAAAAGTACTTTTTAGTTCCTTTACTTTGCCTAGGAACAGGCTAGAGCAATTATGGTGTCATTTTGAAGAGCTCTGATGCAGGTGCTCCGACGCCTAGGATCCTAGGGGTCGTGGTACCCCCTGTTTTGGTGGCAGGGGTCAAGCAATGGTACAGGACCCCCCACTTTCTCTAACAATATTTAGCGTATTTGCCATTAACCTAATCTGTATGAAGGGTAAATACGATACCATTTTTTTCTCTAGTTCATACTATCTCCCTTTTTAGAAACATGCATTCTTATCAATTTTTTTCATCAAACTTATGTTAGTATTGTTACATTGACCCCGACTTTTGTCTTCGTGACCCCAAAGTGGGGGGGTCTCAGTAACAAAAATGTGGGTCAAGATTAACAACTCAAATTATCTTGACCCCCCCACTTTTTGACCCAGGTGTGAGCGCCTGCTCTGATGGTATCATCCTTCCAATGAAATATAAAATCCTAAATATGAAATTTGTGACATAAGACTGAAAACGGTTTTTGGTGCCATATTATCATACTGCACATTTTTGTGTTTTAAATAACAAACCAATCCAATGTCTAAGTACTAGGTGTCATAAAATTCTTCTGGTTTGCTGATTGACATGAACAGCAAAGCATATGTTTGGCTAATGAGCTCCAGTATTTTCATTTTTACAATATTGGTTTCTTGCATTTGCATTTTCAGAAAGCTTGAAAGTTGTGCCCATTGTTTCCATGGCATATCCCGTAAGTTTACTTATGAACTGCATTTTCTCTTTCATTCAATCTGTAGTAAGCCAGTAATGTTACTCAGTTTGTAGCTTTTACTGAGTCCAGAAATTATTGACATTTGGTCAACAGATCAAAACAAAAGAGCACTAAGGTTGAGTGATATTGAGAGATGCACCTTCACAGATACACCATTGTCAATATTTGAGATGATGTTGTCTGGTGTGAAGGTGAGAGCGGTTTCAGTTGAGTTTGCTTCATGGTTAACTGATTGGATAGGACTACGGCTACAAATTTTAACAATTGATTCATTAATCATTATAGATTTTAATCAACTAATTTTGGATTTTTCTATTACTTTTCTGACTTATTCTGTGATGCAGAGCAGCCATTTATGGACTAAACGATCTGATGAAAAACAATAATGTAAAACGCTTCAACTAAGTGATATATACTTTAAAAAAAATTCGAAGATGGTGAAAACATTGACTATATTAGTTGCAATTAACGGTTCACTTACCGTGGTTCAAACATTTCGCTATAGATAGAAGTACTAACTACATTTGTCTACAATGATCACTTTGACAATTTGCATGTGGAATGATTAGAGATCTTTTAAAAAAATTACCTTCTGACTCAGTGACTACATTTTAAATGGTTTTTCTTGCTTTGTGTAAAAGATGGCAAATTAATAAAAAAAATTTGATTGATAAAAGTTGCATTTGGAAATTAATCGATTGTTTTTTATCAGTACCAGCCCTTGTGACACTACTGATGTTAAAGGTTGAATTAATCTGTTTCTTAATCTGTGCAAGTAAGAAACTGTTGGCAGGCTGTGAGTGCCCTGATCAGACAGTCAACGATCAGCCATGGAGTGACCCAAGGTTCTTCAGTAGTGAATCTAAAGAACGAGAGAAGCCCTCCTGATCAGTATCTCGATTTGTGTGTGAACCTCAGTTGCATGTCTCACACAGTGCCAGGAAGCATGAGTTAGTTGTGGATGCCCAGTTTTTCATCTATGAGTAGATCTGGAATGATGGCAGGCGGCTGTTGATTAGATCAATGAGAAGAGTAGAAATATCCATTGAAACAAACCAGACCGATATTTGGAAAAATTGAATTTGTAAATTTTGGCTACTTTAAAACATGTTTAACAGGTATAATAAGCAGAATTTAAATAATGGTATGCAGCCAAGCTTCCAGAAACATTAACTTGAAAAGTCTTTCTATGTTTTGCCTTTTCTTAGTATTCTCAACCAGCTGCAGGTCCTTATGGGGCTCCAGGAGCATATGGGGCTCCTGCACCGTATGGGGCACCAGGACCATATGGGGCTCCAGCACCATATGGAGCACCAGCACCATATGGGGCACCAGCACCATATGGGGCTCCAGCACCATACGGAGCTCCACTACCACCACATGGAGGTCAGATGCAGTTTCAGCCGCAAATTCAATTTGGTACAGTACCAGTTTACTCTCAACAACCACCACCGCCATATTCTGGTGAGTTATATGTAACTGCTACTAGTACATAATAGACAGCAAAACGTCTTTATATTGAGAGAACCATTATCATCAACAGTTCTAAATAAGCGAGACGTTTATGCGAAGCTATCTCGAATTCTGAGCAAATGATGTGCACATATATCGACCTCGACTGCTCGTTTTTCGCTTAAAGTCCCTATGTACGGATCATGATAGCCTGAGATTCAAAGCTGTAAAATAAGCCGCTATTGGTATCGGAGTCAACATCCTGGTGCTCAGGGATGCATGGCACATGCGATCTAACCAATGTAGCCAACTAAAGCCCTGTTTTGGTTTTGTGATTCTATTGCCATCTGGTAATTAGTGCATTGTAATTAGTGCATTGAAGGCTTCTGCTGCATTTGGCTGAGGACAAAGACAGTTTCGGTGAAATCTCCTCTTTTTGTCACCCTAACTTTCAGAAGCTATAGGAAGCTTTATGTCAGTAAATGAGTCTAGGGTACTGAAAGCACAATCAGAAAGCACAGGTGCCTCAATTGACTCACCTGACGTACATAAACCTCAGTCTTTGTCTCTTACCTGAAGCCAATTGGCCAATAAAGCATCTGATAATTATTCATCAATCAGGTACAACTGAGCCAATTTATCCTCAAACCAACAGTTCTACAAAGACTCCAAAGTGCCTTCACTATATCACAGCTTCAGTGTCTTTCTACTTTTACTTCTCTGCCTTCCTATAGCTGTTCTTCTCTTTATTTCTACTTTGTACATCATACATTCTAACCTAATTTTTCCACATGTTCCAGTTCCTTTTCATCTAATATTTTCTATTCTTTCCTTTGCTTAGCCTTATGATCTTTGTCTTTTTATGTTTATTTTCATGTTGTCCTCTGTTGAGATCTATCTAGACGGATCCATCATTTTCTGCAGCCTCTTTGGCTACTTTGATGTTTGCAGGTTGAATGAAAAAGTTTTTTGTGTGTGTTTGCATTGATTGTTGCTGAGCCTTCGACTGTCATTGGATTGAAGCTTCTATAAGTTAAAAATGCAGAAGTGTTGCTGGGTATTATATCGCAACACCAGCAGGTTTTTTATGAATTTGTATATTTCAGAGCACATCTTATATAGCCCATCTTTTACTTTTAAATAAAACCCCAATTATAATTATATTAGTTTATTTACATTAAATTCTTTTGTTTGAACATCTGTGAATATGTGAGGAAGGGGTGAAAACCCATCACTTGTACTGTTTGACTTTTTTATTAAATCATATTCTGCAGTGCATCGGCCTCAAAATCCTTTTTACAGAATTGAAATAGCTTTTATCTAACTTAAGTTATAAGCCTACTCATTCGAGTCTTTCATTAGTATAATCTTTATAACTGAGAAAATCAAAGTCAAAGTTTCAATATTCATGTCGTCAAATATTTTAGCAACCATTACTTGATTACTCCACAACTCTGCTGGGCAATAAAGTGCTATATTCTGTATGAGATAAAGCATGCGGCATCAAAATCTCTTTGCTACTTTTCAAATGATGGCAGGTCGACGTATGAAATCTTGGTCGTTCACCATTGAAAACATGCATATTTTAGCAATGCAAATCTAGAACACCATATGCATTAAAAGTTATTTTTATCCAACTAAATATTTGAATTCAACATTTCTAATTTCAGGTATTCAAAGTAGACATATTTATTTGTAACAATATACCTTAAACCGATTTTCTGTGTTTTTGACCCCTCTCACCTATTTCAGCCTTTATCGCAATAACTAGGAGCCAACAAACGGTGGATTTTGACTCACCTCCCCGCATCACAGATCATATCTGTATGATGATCTATTTTGTGTGACTTGGTGGTCTTTTGGTTAGAGCGGTCGGCCCGTAATGCTCAGTGTGCGCTGAGTGTGGTGGTTCAAGCCTTGTCCGAGGCGTCACTGTGTAAGGACCTTGAGCAAGTCCTTTGCACACAATTTCTCTGCATTACAACTGCAGTTGCATCGTTAAGACGTGTGTGCACTTCTGAGCAAAAAAATGTTGGAAGAAGGGCGATATCAAATTTCAGTTGTATTGTAATGTAAGTCTTTTGATCAGATTGAACACAGAAGTGTACCTTAATTATAATGGCCATTATCTTTGATGTTCAGTTATGTCATAATGTTAGACAAGACTTTGTCTCCCAGCATGTCTTGTTGTTCAGATAGTGACCTCATTGTAGGATGCGGCATTGGCCATTGAGACTTAGTTGCCAATTGGACAAGGTAGCTGTTTGGTAAGATTGCCCAGTTGGTAACTTGAAAGTTCAAGTTTAAGCCTTTTCTTAGATGTTTACTGTGATTGACCTTGAACAACAATTGAGCATCCCAGCTAAATTTTGTTTATATCAACTAACTGCTAATTTATCTATGGTTCAAATAAGCAAGTCCTTGATGTCAAGCTCTGTTTGGCTCAATGTGAACTGAAGTTGTCATAAACTTATGATACATGTGGTGCAAATATACTGTTTGCAATATATATTGATATGTGTCAAGAATTCTTTGGTAATCTGTGTTAAAAAATGAATGGTGTTAGTTGAAAACATGTTACTTAATTTATAGCTGCCACATGAATTGGAAGTTGTTAGAAAGTTTCTAAAAAATGAATGTTAGATTAAATTTAATACAGGGTTCATTAATTGAGCATTAAGTGCTAATTGTTATTCATGGCAAGAGATGCATTATTGATATGAAAGTTTGATATGCATAATGATATGAAAGTTTGATATGCATAATGATATGAAAGTTTGATATGCATAATGATATGTAAGTTTGATATGCATATTGATATGAAAGTTTGATATGCATAATGATATGAAAGTTTGATATGCATATTGATATGAAAGTTTGATATGCATATTGATATGAAACTTTTATATTCATAATGATATGAAAGTTTGATATGCGTATTGATATGAAAGTTTGATATGCATAATGATATGAAAGTTTGATATGCATAATGATATGAAAGTTTGATATGCATAATGATATGAAAGTTTGATATGCATAGTGATATGAAAGTTTGATATGCATAATGATGTGAAAGTTTGAAAATGCATAATGATATGAAAGTTTGATATGCATAATGATATGAAAGTTTGATATGCATATTGATATGAAAGTTTGATATGCATAATGATATAAAAGTTTTTGTGATTGATGTGTGTTTCAGCGTCTTTTTCACAGAAGTCCTATTTCTTCATCCGAAGTCGTTTGAATGGTCTGGTCCTTGATGTCCAAGGAGCAAATCCAGCTCCAGGGACCCCAGTTATCACCTATAATCAGAAGAATGGGTACGAAAAAAACAATCAGTTGTGGTTTGAAGATGTTTCCACTGGGACCATCAGAAGCAAGCTGAACGAATACTGCTTGGATGTTGCTGGTTAGAATTTCAATGATGTCTTTAAGGAACATTTATTTTTGTCTTTAGTTAAGTCAGTAGCTCAGAGTTTATTTATAGTTTTAGCAATGTTAGTTACATCAGTGTTCACTATTCACTATATAAGGGTTTATTACGATATGAGAACCATCAATTACTGGTTTATTGACATTAGGCATTCTGAATTGATACTGTGGTTCAGGCGGACCTATCAAATGGGACATTGAGGTGTTTGTAGTTAGATCTGTTCTAACCACTTCAGCTCTTATTCACAAGTGAAGACCTGTTGTAGTAGTACTTTCGGCAGCTGTTGATTTAAATTAGCTGAAAGAAACCTCTTGTGCTACAATACAAGTGTTTACTTGAGCCTCCATCTTGTTTCTAATGAGTTGCAGTTATGCTTATGACCTGGCCAATTATTGCTTTATGAATATGTGCCTTGTAAAACAGACTAGTCTCCTCTGAGACAGCCAGTATTTGCTGTGTGGGTACCTTGAGAGCAAGTCCTTCTTGCACAATTTCTCAGCACCTTCAATTAGATAGTGAGTGACCCTAGATAAATACAGGCTCACTGTGATTATATATATATATATTAATATATATATATATATATATATATATACAACAAACAGTCCTACAAACGAACAACTATTTTCTCTTACATGGATTAAGAGTATAACCACAAAGTATATCATGATGTATATCTTGAATATCAAGTAGAGCTGTACCGATATCACTTTTTGCCGTTTATGCCGATACCAATTATTTCATATGCCGATACCGATTATAATAGCCGATACCAATAACCGATTATTTCATTGTGTTTTCCAAAGATGTACTGTGATTCACTCTGCACAATAGCTATAAGCAGAAGATGTTGGTATGAAGTGTCTAGTATCAGTCAGGTAAACCTTATGCCCAGGTGAACCAGCTATAATGGTATGGGTACATGTGGAAAGGTGTCTGTTGCACAATGCAAAGTAGAATGAGCACTGTAAGCTATGATCATCACAAATTCCCCAAACATTGAACTATTATGATGGGAACGTCTCTGGCAGCAAATTCATACATACAATCACTTTCTTCTTCTATGAAACACGCCATTCCCTCCCCAGACAAGCCACCCTGATGAAATGCCACTTTGGCCTGAAATAGGGTGTCAGTGGTGGTGGCCAGCAGAGACGAAATGGCTGCCCATGGTAATTAAGCAGGTACTGTGACTCACTGCACAACAGCTATAGCCTTCGAACATTATTCCATGGTTTAAATACTAGCTCAATGCTACTGGGTGGTCTGAAGTAGCCATACAATCTCTGCCTTTGGGCTGACTGCACGCTATGGGACCGGATTAGGCAACTCGGGCTACACGCTAAACGGGTTAAAGACTGAAAATAATATGTGGACCTTTATGTGAAAAGAAACCAGATTGTCGATATGGAGTTACTGGCACTTCTAAAATATTCAGAATGTGAGTGAAATAAAGAGTCCGTCCGCATATTATTCAGCACATATCTCGTTATTGTAGAGACTGGTGGACACAACAACCCTAAAATACTCATTTTGAGTAATTTGCGATTAAAGCATACAGTAACATTAAGTCAAGGATTTATCAACCTTTACCGCACTTAATAATCACAACTGCTAGCACGCCTGTGATTCAGAAACCGAAAGCAATGTATTAATGCGCAGTCATCATTTCTAATGGTTATTACGCAATTTGAGCTGCCTCCAGCCAGCTGAAGGGCTTCAAAAGTAATACCAACAACCATCATGTCCTTTTTATGTAGCCATAAAGAAACATAATTTTTTTAAATAAAAATCTTTTATTTAATTGAAATTGACCTTTATAGGTGTGGTACATTCATAGAAGAATGCAATTAAATAAAACACACAAAATCGAAAATTTTAGCCCAAATCACTTTAGGTCCTGTTTTCTCTTAAACTAGAACCGACAATCTGGTCCCTTTTCTTGTAAACATTAACATATTATAAATTTTAAAAATTTAATTTTTAATCGGTGCCGATTATCATTGCCAATAACCGATACTGCCGATAATCGGCCCGATTAATCGGTACAGCTCTAGTATCAGTATGAGAATTCTAGATACTAATATGGTGAGTATTTATTAGCCTTTGGTCTTCAAGTTTCATGGTGTGTAAGTTTTAGTGGCATGTTAAAAACAATTTTCAGGTAACAAAGTTGTTCTGATGCCTTACCAACCTGGGAACCAAAATCAACTGTGGGAGCCATTTTCAAATGTAATTCGAAATCGTCATCAGTTCATGAAAGTCCTTACGGTTGATGGTAAATGCAGACATGTTTAAACTGGGGATTTTTATGTGATTTGCAATTTATTTAAACCTCAGCTGGTTATTTATACACAGTTTTATCACTTTGCATTTTCTATTGTGCAGTTCATGATCTGAAAACAATTAACATTCTTTAGCTTTGCTTTTATTGATTCATGTATAGAACAGCCTACTGCAAAGTTACAGAGTTACATTTTCCTTACTCGATAGAAGTTGATAATGCGTGTTACAATTTATATGCATTAGAGCAGGGTAATAATAGACAAATTTGCTTTAACTGTTTTTAATTTGGTCTTGCATTCTAATATCTTCCGGTCAAGTCTACTGTGTCTCATCTATTAAGTACATAAAATTAGAATTCACTGTCATAATGTGTATTATACTAGTATTACCACCCAGATTCAGGATTTAATTTTTATTTCATCGGGGGTTGCACGTCTTCACCTCTGATATTCGTCCCGATCGTGAGTGTTCCATTTGGTTAGTGCTCTGAGTTAGTACGAGTTATATAACTAATGTACCTGATTTGCGTATTAAAATTAACACAGCCTTCAGATTATGTGAATTTTACTCTATCAAATGTTGGCAATTTGAAACTAGGAGTATTCAAATATCAGAATTTAAAGTAAATTGTGTGTCTAAAAATTGTCTGGTTAACATAGAAATTCGCTTGAGAACATTTTAAAAATATTTTCATATCAGCAGAGCATTCCATTCGTGAGCCTTTCCTGGGATCAAAAGAAAAATTCCGTTTTATAGTTCAGATCTGATGTGCAAGTTTACAGACTGCAATGTTGCTTGATGGAGCCAATGTTCGTTACTGGGTATTTAGTCAGGACCAATTTGATTGCCAATGATGCTGTTTATCACTAGGAGAGCTGAGTTTTGATGTCGTATTTGATTGTCTTACAGCCTCTGGTGGAGGTTCTGGAGCTCGAATTCTGGTTGGGAACCAGAGCCAACGGAAGAACAAAACTACCCAACTCTTTGACTTCCAGTTCACCTCACCACAAGATGTTGTGAACGCTTCTGTTTCATCTGCCTGTCACACCGCTCCAAGGTATTTCAGTTCAGCTTTATGTCATGTGGTCATGCTATGCTTGACCCTTGGAAACCTTTTATGTATCTATGAATCACATGAAGTTCCTTTTAAGTGACTGCTCTAAGCATTCTCCAAATGATCTAATTAAGTGTGTGTAAGGTAGTCAAAATGTATTGTGAGCAGAGGAAAAAGCAACGCGTAAGTGGTGCAACTGATAGAACTAACTCTCAGTAACTAATGCTGACGATAACAGGGCCTGCATTGGGTGTTAATTTGCTATTCCTTTCATCGGTTATTTCTTCAATGATTGTTGTTCATACTGTACAAGTTTTAGACCAGTAATCTTCAGATGTCAATTTTTAATCGATAATTTGCTGACAGGTGTTTGTGTTTGCAAGCAAGAAATGTGCTTGTATCTGCAAGAAAAACAGGTGCTTGTATCTGCGGGCACCTGCTAGTCGAAGGTTCCCATTCCACAAACATAGTGTGACTGAATGAAATGAATAGTGTTTTAGTTAATACACTTATTCTATTTGCTGCATCAGTGAACAACTACAAGGATTGTATAAAATTTAACTGTATTGTTTTGTATTGTATTGTATCACAGTTAGGCCAATCATAATTGCACTGTTAAATCTGTTGTTTAATACTTTAATGATGAGCTGCATTGGTTTCCCTCTTGTTGTTAAAGTGTTAACTTGAATTCTTATGATGACAATTTTAACTCTTTAGGTGACTGCTATTTGCCATGATCACGATTTTATTTCTTCATTTTGGGCTTTCTGTATATTGCAAATCAGAATATTGTTTGCAAAATAAAAGGATTGCTGAATATTTTGAAACAATAGTGCATGTGCTGTGTTTTGGAGGCATCAGAGTTGGACTAAATTTGTAGTGTAGTGGTATGTGACATGAAAACTGCCAAGTTAAAACAGATATTCTTAATCTATTTTTTGAAGGTACTCTTCATTGATATGTTTTCTGTTTTCATTATGAAATTCAATGTAACTTTGATTGTAGATGCAAATTCCGCATAGTAAGTGAGATGAACTGCAAAGTATTGGACGTCAGAGGAGCAAACCCTTGTTCAGGAACGGATGTTATCATGTATGTGAGAAAATCCGGATCTCATAAGAACCAGTTATGGTACTTTGACAGCCAGGGAGTCATCCGTTCTGCACTTAACGATATGGCTCTTGACTCGGGAGGTAAAATAAATCCTCACAGATAAACACCATTCAGTTCTAATGCGAATATTTAATTGCAGATTATAGCAACATTTGAAGATGCTGAATAATATCTGTATTACAATTCATGTTGCTGATCATTTTGCAGATTATGTGTCAGCATTTAGATGTTTGCCTAAGCACTTCAGAATTAGTGAATCATTTGAATGTACAAATATTATTGTATCTGATGTTGCAAGGTCTGAATTGCACAAAAAAAGCAACCTAAAGTACAGCCAATCGGCCATTATGTCACAACGAAATCACTGCTTTATTGCATTTATCACCCCATAAAAATTGTAATTCATTTACTTCTGTTTTACCTCTCCTGAAGTGAAGTCATCTAGGCAAGAATTATAGTGGCCATGTTTGCTGAGCTTCAGGTTATAACAGGTTACATTTTAAGTTGTGTCTTAATTATTGTGTAGTTGGTGGTCAAAAAGTGCAGATGATGCCATACACTGGAGAAGCACGTCAGCAGTGGAGTTTGGTTGGCAACAGAATCACTAACAAGGCACACGAGTGTCTTGACATACGTGGTGAATCGAAGAAAGATGGTGCCGAAGTCATTTCCTACAAGTACAAAGGTTCAGCCAATCAGCACTGGCGCATCGAGTATGAGTAGAATATGAAGCTGTGGCTGTAATAAAACTTACTTTTGGGATGGACTGTTAGAATACAAGCCAAAAATTAAATTACTGCATACAGCCCACAGATGATGATTAACCATTTTGTTAAAAAGCTAAACTTATTTCAGTTATAATAATGTAATTTGTGATTTTTTTGCAAATGTCTCATTCTAATTGATTTGTGTATTGTACATAATCAGCTTATTTCACTGTGATTTTAGGTTTTGGTTACCTTGGCTATCAGTGCTTTAGCTTTTACCTGTATAATTTGTATTACATAGTAAAAGAGATGATTTATTATTTGATTTATTAATTGATAACCATTCAACTAGTTATTTTGTGCTTGATTTATTATGAAGTCTTGTTGACAGTTTTTAAGTTTTTTGATTTTGAGTTCATTTTAATCACAGTAATTGTTGCCTGTACTGGAGTCGTTCATGAACAATTTTGACATTATTGAAACTGAAGCAATCATCATCAAGCTGTTCTGTGGATTATACAGATTCACATTTAGTCTAGCTTAAGATTAAGTAATATGAAGGCATCTGGAGTGACTACATCCTAAATTGTTTCAACCCATTTTGAAAACTATTGATCCAAGATGCAGATGGATTTTGCTTGATGTTTGGTGTTGTTATTTTGATCAATTACATAACTGGGTGCAATCTAATGGCATAATTGCCTTTCAGGCAGCTTCATAATAACTTTTAAATTAAAGTAATAAGCACTTCAATGTAACATTCGCTTTTATAAATAATTATCTATGATGTTTTTTCTCTTAGTGTGCTCAACAAATACTTTTTGTTATGTATATTCCAGAAAAGCAATTTATGTATTGGTTTAGAAATTATACTGGGTCCCAGTGTTTGGAACAACCTTCCTTCTGCACTCTCTCCTGTGCAACCTGTCTGGCTCTTTCTGTACACTTCTTAAGACTTTTTGACCGGACCTGAGTTAGGAGTGCCTCTGAATAGATATCTTGAAGAGGTGCTATATAAATTGCATTGATTGATTACATGTTTTTAGTAGAAATTGTATCTGACAAAAAACACCGGTGTTTTAAAAGAAGTTGACAACTTTTTACTTTTATGTAGAACTAGCTCAAATACCCGGCTTTGCCCGGGTTGAACTATGTAAGGTAGTCCTTACAATTCTTAGAAATGTGTTGAACATTGCTTCCCTATAAGGAGGCATTTACTATACATGCAAATCATGGCCCACTTTTAGCAGGTATTTGCACATACTGTAGATGCTCCCTTATTGGAGAGCATGGGGAAGGGATAACATTTTGGGATCGCAAACCCCTATGTTTTTTCTCGGCTGCTAAGAAGTATTCGTGCAGAATTTTGGAGCAATTGCTCGAGTTGGTAAAAAGTTTGTGTGGAATATAGTTACATACACAGTTTTCTTCTTAATATGTACAGATATATATGGCCATATATATGGCACCTTACAAGAACATCATGAAGGACCTAAATGTAGTTACAGGTCTAGCATATGTAAACCGATGCAACTTATAAAATGCTGAAAATATTTCCTGTGCTGCATGTGGTGAAATTTCACAAATTGTAAATGGAAGACTGATCCAGCATGATGGTCCAATCCCTATGTTCTCCAAATACTGATATCTTACATCTTTCTAGTTGAATAAAACTCCTACAGATTTTGCATATTTATGTTTTGTAGCAGAGGCTTTTGCCAAGTAGATGGTACAGAAATACCACAACTGCTTCATTTTCAGGCACTTTTACTGGATCGTAAGTTCAAAATATCTACCACACTACTTCAATTGTAAGTGCAGTGTGATTATTCACACCTTCTTATTCACACCTTCTTGTAATTATTCTGAGTGTTGTCCAGAGATTCTAAGAGAAGACTCCAGTTTGGTTACCAGAATCTGGTGAACATGATTATCTTACTATGATGGCCTCCGACTGCCTGGAATTCACCACAGAAGATGACCAACACTAGAGCAGTTACTCAAGCGCCTGCTTAATGATCAGTTACTGTAACTGGCTTATTCCCGTGAACTATTAAATGCAATGTTGGTTATCGTCCGTGTTAACAAGGTTGATTCAAATGAAGAGCTGTGCCAGGAGTCAGTGCATCAACTAACACAGTGGCCCTGCAACTTCAAGAGTTCTGAAAAATAATTCGATTATAATTGAAAACATTCCTTTGCAACAATCAGATCTTTGACAAATGCAAGTTATATAAGACCAAGCTGTTATTATGTATTGGTTATATATGTTATATATTATATATGTATTAGCATTGGTTCTGTCCAGGTTATCAACTTCCAAGTACCAAAGTTCAATAAAATAAAGGTTTATTGTTAGGTAAACTAGGCAGCCACCTAGTGCTGCCGATTTTTAGGGGCAGGAAAATTTTTCAAATCTATAAATGAAACAAAGTCGGCTAATTTTTTAAATTCTAACATCTTTATAAATAAATCTTCAGAGCATTGATTATTTCTTTGTTGACTGACAGCGATAGTTAATTCATATATTATAATGCTCAAATGAATAAAAAAAAACCAAAATAAAAAAAGAGCTAATGATTTCATTCTAATCACTTGTATGATAATAATTATGGGTCAGTGGGCTGCCAAAATGTAGCTTTGCCTATGGCTGCCAAATGTCTAGAGCCAGTTTATTATACATACATGTATTAAAAATTTAAGACAATTTCCTGTTCAATTGGAGTTGAACAGGACTTTTAAATGACTAACATGCCTATTTAAAAATCAGATGAGCACTCTTTTAAGGTGATCAAGAGGCAGCCATTAGTATACAGTGGAAGCAACTTCATTTACTTAGCCTCAGCATATAAAGGCCACAGGTAGCCACTCCTTTCCCTTGCTGTCTCTTCTACCCACCGACAGCCTATTGGTCAATATAATATTCATTACAGCTGTGTTGGCTATGGGCACAGGCAGAGCAGAAATCTTGAACCAAATTTCTGCCACGGCAGGGATTTGAACCCCGACCTATTCATTGACAGTCCAGCACACTAATCACTACACTACGGAGCACCTATTTAGAACAGTGGCTGTTGATGATAGTCCATTGAACGTTCATTTAAAGTTTTACAGTATTGATTACACAATTAAAAGACAATAGAAGCCTCGAATCTACTCTGGAACTTCACCAGCACAGTTATCATAATGCAAAGGAATTAATGGGTCATTTCTGACCACATAATAGATGTCCATCCATCATAGAAGACTATATGCCTTGATGTGCCACAGATGAGGCAAGAGAATAGGCAATGGAACAGCCCAGTCATTCTAGAGAGTTATGTAGTACCCCATCAAGAAACCTACTCAGAGGCACTCAGCCCACCCCAGCTAAAGAAAATAGATTTGAAAGATCTATAAAACTCAGTTTGATTGTTCTCAGGTGACTCTGACGTGAGGTCACTCTAGATGGAGGGCCTGCAACCGAGAGCTCGGCATTGCCAACACCCAAGCAAGAGTTCCCCTCATCACGGAAGAACTGCAGAGTGTATACATATGGACAACAAAGATTAAATACTAAACTACTTTATGAAGTATCAAAGTAGAAACAGTATGGTGCCAATGACAACAGGTTCTACCTTCTTGTGTCTTTTATAGGAATCTGTCATAGCAACCCTTCAGCTTCTTAGCGACATCCATTTATCTCATCAAATTGTTCTTCAAAACTTTACCAATCAACAAAATCATCATCAACCATTAAATATCCACTTCAAAACACACAATAGGGCAAACTTCTTCAATGTGGCTTCCTATAAACTTCGTTCAATGTAGGACTTGTTCAAGAAGACTTTGAATCTGACGAGACCTTTGGCGCCTCATTTATCCCCAATTCGAGTGATTTTCGCCACCACCAGACCTTCATCCTATCCCAACAAGCACCAAATGAGTCCATTGCTGGTCGCACATCGAGAAGAGCAAATTGATGAGTCTTTGGATCAACTGATCCTCCATCGTAATAATCTATTACGTAGCGCACATCCCTTCCACATCGATCCACAATCCAATCGTGCCGATCAAACGGTAGCTCATAACTGAATTCAACAAACAATACAAGTCTGTAATGTCATAGGTCCGATCATTCACATTTCAGGTACTACAATACACAAACTAAAAATACATGTTAAGACCTTCTTATTATTATCTGACAATGATTGGTCATTGTACTCATAAACAGCCTAAAACAGGCAAGGAAGAGGGATGATCATAATATTAATTGTAAACACTTTATACAATGACAGTCTCTTTGGACAGCTAAACGCCTTGTCAATGAGCCACAATGACGTCCCAGTTACTTTTAGCATACTTATGCCATTAAAGTGTTAATTTAAGGAACAGCTCTTCTTATTACTTCAATCATTCATCACTTGTATGACCTAGCACTTATGACAGGTATGTACATATCAAGACACTTAATAAAGGTACTGTACAAAAAACCATCTAATGATCTAAACAATTGCATTTTAAGGAAAGAGGAAAACGTTTGCTGAACAGAAACAAAAATGCAACAGTATAGATTTTATGAAGTACATGTTGCATAGCTAAGTAATAATGCTAAATCCATCCGACACAGGATAATTGAAACGACAGATGCAGGAGTCAAAAGTGACCTAACATACTTGGAATGACATCAATGCAAATTGATAGATCGGAAGTGTCTCAAAGTTAATAGACAAACGTCAGGATAAAAAGAAGTTTAAGCATAAGCTCAACAAAGAGCTAAAATAAATATAAGATGCAATATACCGCAAATCCTTACCCAAGCCAAGACCTGATGCGTGCTCTTGGAGAATAGTCCTTGGCCTTTCCACCAAAACTCTTAAGTCTTGGCTCTCCACATTCCCTGATTGACAATCAGAAAGTAAAAAAACAACTGGTGAAAAAGTCCAGATATGCAACTATATGCAACATACAGAAGGCACATTGCACAAAAGCTGGAAGTTACATTACAGTCTTAAAACTACTTCAGCATTGATGTTTTAGAGCATGAACAGTTGAGCATCAAGATAATATCTTTCCCCCAGCGCATTGCATTCAGGGTCTCTGCCCTCATTTGGCGTTGCCTTTGCGGCGCTGCACCAGTTTATCTCAAGGAGCTTTGTCGGCCTGTTGAGGCGCTAGTGACCGATGCCAACTTCGTTCTGCTACCCATGGGGAACTGGTTGTCCCATTCGCTCGTACCACAAAGATGCAAAATCGGGTTTTTTCAGTGGTTGGCCCGACCATCTGGAATGGGCTCCCCAAAGAGCTACGACTCTTGCCGAGAAATTCCTCACATGCATTTTACTGTTCATTAAAATCTGTTTTTTTAGCCATAGTCAGACCGGGAGCGCCTCTGATTATATACCTAGAAGTGGTGCTATATCAAATTCACATTGATTGATCGATAATGCAAATAAACGCAATACAAGAAAAGCAACCATCTTAAAAATTCCAAGGAATCTCTTTGGGATATCTATATAAATCAGGCGAGTAACAGATGTCAAAAAGCATGAATGCCTTTGTGCAAATACTCTACTTTCTCCCAAATTGCACACTAGTTGACTAAGGAAATGTAAATCAGGTTTAGATACAGAGCTCAATCGAATGACAAGACAAATACTGACACATCCTAAGAGGATCCTTCATCTCGTACCGTGCATGAAGCGCTTCCCACTTGAGAACTTCTCTCCAGGCCTCTTCGTTGTTTGCATTGTGAATACGAATGATGTTGTTCATGTCTTCTTCATTCAGATCTTCCTCCTTCCATCGCCATCCTAATACAAAACATAACTATACATTATTCCCTAAAGGCTAAACAGTTCTAAAGTTCAGAAACAAATCATATCACAACTGAACGTCATGTCAGGTCTGAATGCACAGGCCAAGTACAACGACACTGTGTGGGATCCTACATGACAATCAACAACATCAGATAACGTGTCCCAGTGCCTATAGTTTCTAAATTGGCAACATCAAAATTACAATAAATTTACTGTACACCTAGTACCACAACTAGCAGGCTGTCTCTATGTTGCTGGGCTTGTACTTTAATAGAATTCTGTCAGAACCCAATTTTTCTTGTTACAGCTATATGGATTGTTTAAAAGCAAATTACAACCGTGTAGGAAGTTTTACTCAGTTATGTCTTTAGTTGAATTGATACTGAACTGCTGGTCCTTGGTAAAGTGGATGAAATCACTGAAAACTTTTTGCCTATAGAAAAATCTTAATAATATAAACATAAAAGTGAAATGAAGTCAAAAATTTTTATGTTCATTTCTCACAGCGTCATTCGTCAGCACGCATTCCTGTTTCAAATCTTTCTCAATTGTCCAAACAGAATGACAATTGGATGAACTGACAGTCAGATGTATGGACTGGCAGTTGGATAAACGGACTGAGGGTAGAAAAAACAGATGGACAGCCAATAATTTCACATCTTCGAATGAGCAAATCAACTAGTTCAATATACGTATATAATACATCCTCAGATGCTGAGAACAATTAGGTTGAAAGAGTAATTACCTTTGCGAAGCATTGCATTCCAGAACATTTGAGGTGATGGGTAAACCCAGCATTCTCCGTCTTTGTCAGCGCGTGGGATATTAGAGATCTCACGTTCCAGTGACAATGGAAATGGCTGGTCGGGAGCAGGTCGCTGATTTGGAGGTGGCATCTAAAACCAATTACCTTCTACATTAGGCACAGTAAGGACAACAAGTCCACAAAGATGCATACTCTAAATACAAACAATATCAATCTGAATAATTTAACAACATGAGACAAAGTCAAAACACTTGGATGCTGCTAAAATAATACACTAAGTACAAGAAAATTATAAAACCTAACCATGTTGGCAGGGTTTATTTCATCAGGTGAGGTGGACTGTTGAATGTTGACAGTTGCTGGGCATTCGCCGACAAACTGTGGAGTTGCATTAAGCCCAACAGGGCATTCACCCATTCCTCTGACTGGACACTCGTTTGACGATGCAGAAGAGGTTGACTGTTGAACTGGAAGACTGCCCTTGTTATGAGCAGGGCATTCTGCAGGCGGCATTATATTTGCGCTAACTGATGCAGCTGGTGATGAGGAACTGGACCCCATTACGTTCAATCTCTGAATCATGTAAACAAATTTCAGAGACTACATGGCAAAAAATAAATAAAAATTACAATAACAATAAGACATTAGTCATTGCACTGCTATTTTTATGTTGGCCTAAGAAAAAACTTAAAAATATTGACTCACAATCTTATCTAATACCTAATCTATCGTCATGTGTCACTTATTATACAAAGTACTGCTGCTGTTTAAATAATGCATAGATCTGACCAAAGTGCAACTTTGAAACTGAAATCTCGAATGAATATTTCTATCATCTGCCTGCCTCTCTCTGAGTAGATACTTTAGGAACTGCATAATATTTCTTGATAAAAAATTTCCGCCGTATCCCCGAAAACGTAGTAGGATTGATGAAAATGATTCTGCTTAAATGGAAGCTGAATGGATGAAAATAATTCACGCAGAAGCTGTATTGATGAATAAATTGCGCTTTTTTGAGACAGTTCAGCGGTTTTCAGTAGTACATTGCTGCTTTCGGGGATTCTGGCTTTTTGGCCTTTTCAGCGTTTTCGGGGATTCGGGTTTCGATGATTCGGGTTGATCCCATTTTTTCATAGTTGGAATTTACGTGCTTTCGTAAATCTGCTCAAAAGCAGCATCGTTGAATAATTTTTGCATGCTGGCACAACGACTTTGAAAAGAATTAATCTCTGGATGTGATAAATAGAATCATACCTAAGTAGAAGCTGGATATGATGAAAAAAATTCTGTTCAAATGACCGGTGTTCATCCCTTCATTAACACTCGTATCTTACTCAATAACTTACAGTTTACGGTCAGTGAATTTTATACTATCTCAAATTCATTACTCGCGCATAGCCATCAGTCAGTGTTCAACTTGAGAAACAACTTACCCGCTAAAAACGAATGCCGTACGTAATTTTATATGCAATAGTGAATGAAACTACAAACAACATTCAGTTCTCTGTTATTAGCAAGCACGCAACCACGACCTTCTTTTATTATCGTTCAACACGCGTTGGTTAAAATATTCTAGCGCCATACTATACACTATGCCTCACAAATCCGACTCGTTCCAATCGGGGTCAGATCATTAACGTTGGAATAGAAAACCCTATAACT
This sequence comes from Bimastos eiseni, assembly GCA_959347315.1. Taxonomy (NCBI): domain Eukaryota; kingdom Metazoa; phylum Annelida; class Clitellata; order Crassiclitellata; family Lumbricidae; genus Bimastos; species Bimastos eiseni. Next base: position 31,202,023 of record OY365808.1, on the reverse strand, counting down.
TTGTTCAAGTTTTTGAAGAAGAAATTAAGATTAGTTAAGTAGTTTGGGGTCATCGGACCAATCGAATTGTGGTGCTATTCAAGCTATGTGCTTGCAATGATTCGTCTGCTAATACTGATGCACCGTTTCGAAGAGCTCTGGGAGGTGTCGTAGCACGAGAATGACTTGTGTAGGACCCCCTTTAAATTTTCCATCTGGGAAGGTGCTGATCTTGGGCCAGCTGAAACGCCTAGCCAGCCATAAGTACAACTCCGAAGGGCAGTCTGTTCTGGAACCGTACATCCAATATAGGCCTATTTCTGGCGATGGCTTGTGGAACAGATTCCCCTCTGGTGGCCACCGTGGGCGCCAAATGCTCTCTCCATTGCCGAACTCTTTATCAACGGCTCCACTACATTCCATTTCTTGTGTTATTTTGCTCAGACGCCAGAGGACAGGTACTGTACAATCGCTTTCATTGTTGACACAAAACTCAATGCACTTAACTGGGATTAATTTACTCATGTGATACAACATTTAATGTCTTTCTTATCAATATCCGTTCCTTTTAAAACGCATAAAGCCCTCTTTCAAGGCAACTACTCAGAAGAGCTATCAGCTTCAGCTTCAATAAGAAAGTGTTTTCAATGGCCATAAATGATACCAGTACATGATCTAGCTCCTGAAGTAGCACCATTCCAGGCCCTATAGGGCCTAACACAGATCTCGAGAATCTGTTTTCTTGCGGACTGCTATGTGAACAAATGGGAGAACCAGCAGAACCACCTCTCAGCAACAACCCCGGTCCCCAATTCCGGCTGATAGATGTCTACATATTACGTAGGCTGGTTCAAGGCCAAGTTGGCAACTTGGCATTACCAGACCAGAGAGACAATTGTCTACGCAACTGCATATACTAAGCATGCTGTTGGACTTGAAACCAATGCAGCACCTCAAGCATGTATCTAGTGACATGATCAATAGGTTTCAAAGCACAACACATCCATGAGTGAATTTGTAAATAGAATGTCTATCCTGGATTTGGATGTGAATTCGCCAAACTGTTTTGCCACGGTATTTTCCATGAGGGACAGATTAAATTTGATTCCAATATGATGCCTATTGTTATAATTTTATCTGGACATCTAACATCATGCCCAGCGTATGGTAAATGTCACTAAGTCACAAGTGCATTAGAACGATGAACAGAGAACTAGAAGAGTGATAGGCCTAAGTAGTAGACTACTTAATGCACTATATAGTGTTGAGCCCAGCAAATGGTTTCCTAGCCAGCATTTACAAATAACATCAACTTTAGAGCTTTTGAACCAAGTTTTGTCTTTATAGTCATTCATTCGTTCGGGAATTTATATAGCACCCCTGCAATGAAACTACTCGGAGGCATTCCCGACTCCAACATGCCCAAAAGGAAGCGTTTCAAGTTTTGTGAGGACAATTTCGGATAATATATCCCTGGGTGTAGTCTCAGGTCTAGAGGAAAACCATTCAAGATCACTGGCCTACCACAGAGAGGGATCGATTCGGCATAATATAGTTGCCATACGAGCAAAAGGAACCTTAATTACGTGATGACAAACAGTATAGCATGTGGACACTTGATGATATTGGCCAGCAGGGCCTCATTGGTTATAGATGACATGGCATCCGTAAATCAGTCGTTTTTTGTTGTTCTGCTATCTTCGGGAGTAAATTATGATCAGTATCATTTCATGTATGTATGAGATGGATGTCAGCGCTAGCTATAGTGATGCTGAAATAAATCCTGGTCTAGTAAGATTTCAGTCTATATATATATATATATATAGATGTTGGCCAGTAAAACATTGACCACTATATATAAATTTTATATATATACATATATATATATATATATAGTCAAAGGTTAATATATATATGATATTTATATATAATATATATATATACTAAATAGAGCTGCACTCCTACTTAATTTCTGTGAGCTTTTCCTTCATATGCTTGGTGTTAATGCAACCTGCCTACAACCATTGTTGCTCATTTCTGATCCTGCTTAATTTGCTATTCCAAATGAACCTTGTTGCAACACTTGGTACGTGGAGGACATATATTCTGCTGAGGTCACTACTGTCTCCAACTGCCTATAGGTTCACTCTGCCAATGTTATTATCAAACTATCTTCGAATGCACTTATTCAGATCAGTCAGATAGCAGCTTTTGTGTAGTGCTTCAAAGGCGAAATTTAAGTATCTATATTCATACACGCATGCACACTTGCATGCATTTATGCAAGCATACAGGCTTACATTCATACATGTATACTTTTGTGTCCGGGTCGTTTGAGACTCTGGCAGCTATTCTCATTTTTGACACAAGACAGGTAGGTTGGTGAATAATTATTGTCCCATGATATATGACAATTATTATCAAAATAATAGGCCTATAACCCAAGTGAACTTTATTTCCAACATTATCTGTTTGACTGGCTCACTTAATAATTTAAGTGAAATTCAGCCACTTCTTGATAGTGCTTCTTAATAGATAATTAGGGTAATTAGAAATTGATTCATGTTGACATGGCTAAATACTGCTATTCAGCATTTCTTTGTAATTATGTTTGGTCTGACAGCTGTCATAATTATTTAATAACGGCCACAATTTGGATGGCTAATTGTGTGCTTTTTCTGTTCTACATGTGTTCTGGCTGTAAATTATCTGGTCTGGTAATTGGATAGTTGTAACCGTCACCTACCACTGAGAGAATCATAAATGGTGCTATACTAAAATAATAAGATTACAATGGTACATTTGGCAGACATCTGTCATATGGAGAATTTCATTTTTTATTTCTGTCCTCTAAAATTAATGAACCAACACTACATGACATGGCAATACTTGACTCAGAGGCAAGTGAATGACTGCAGGATCTGAATACAGTTAAAGGGGCAACTCCACCTCGCAGTTTAACGTTAAACCCGGGCGGCCCATTTAATGAGTAACATGCCAGTCATATCGGACCTTCATAATGCTATAGAGGTCTAGCAGCTGGGTCTGTGGCCGTCGAACGAGTGGTCAGTTATGGAACAATGAATTATTGACTTAGTTCCTCTCTTTCAATGGACGCACTATCCGAGGACAGCAGAGGTGTAAAAAGGTTTTGAAAAGTGGTGGCATAATTAAAAAAATGTTGCGCGACGCGCAAAAAATTTTTTTTGCCCCGTCCCATTTTTTGAATTTTGCCCTCCTTAAATTTGAAAAATGGGGGCACAAATTATCTTAACAAAAAGTTATCTTAAAAAGCCATTGGAGAAACATAAAAAAAGAATCGATTGGGGGGGGGGCACATGGGGGCACTGAGCACTAAAACTGGGGGGGACTGGTGTCCCTCTGCCCCCCGCTTGTTACACCCCTGGAGGACAGCAAGTTTGGCTTAGGTCATTCTATAACCAGAAATAGGGTCTATATGACACCGTAGGAGAAGATCTGACACCCGCCTGCATATGCCGAGGTTAAAAAATAATGAAGGCAAGATAGTTTCCATCTTTTCGTGAAGGAAATATAATTAACTATTAACGGTCCTTAGTTTTGACGTAATCGTAATGTGTTTTGATTGATTTACAGGAATAACAACGACTACACACCTGAATGAAATCACCTGCACAAACTTTACATTTTATCCCTCCTTACTAGCATTTCTATAGTTTGTTCTGTAATCTTTGAGCCTATTAAGTTGCTTATAATTATGTAGGTTGAATAATGTTACGATGATCACTTGAATGCATTTATGAAATATAAATATATGACACGTATTCATTGAACAACTGTAACTATCTCAGATTCAAACGTAGGCCTAATAATTTTTAAGCAATCACGTAGCTTACATAACTGTGACTAAATCACGTGGATAGCAAAAGGTCTAGAGGTCTGCGGGTTAACCAGATTCACGGATATACCTGTTCCTGACCCGTACCCGCGGGTACGGGTAGGGTACGGGTACGTATTTCACGGGTCGGGTACGTGTAGAGTGATTACGAGACGGGTATATCCGCTTTTACCCGTGCTGAAATCAAGTTTTGGGGTTATAATGTCACCATGAATACATATCCTCCTACACACACATCTACATACATTAATATATAATATGCATATATATAAATACACGTATACGTACCTGCACTTGATCCGCTCTTGCACTTCCTCCTCCTGCTTCTCCTTCTGCTCATACTATTCATCTCACTCCTCCTCCTCTCCATACTCTTTATTTCATCGTCAGCCTCCCCTTTGTTCTTCTGCTCCTGCTTTTCCTTCTGATAGTACTCCTCCTCTTCCGCCAACTCTACTTCCTATTCCTCATCAGCCTCCCCTCATCTTCCTCACATTCCTCCTCCTGCTCTTCCTCTTCATCTCACTCCTCTTCATCCATTTCCTCCTTTTCATCAATCGCCCTACATTGTCCGCCTCCTTCTGTCCTTTCTCAAACCTCTCCTCTCCACCTTAATCACCCTCCACTTCCTCTTCCTCTATTTTCTACTCTTTATCAACCGCCCCTCATCGTCCTTCTCCTGCCATTCCTCCAGCCCTTCCTCCGACGCTTCCTCTCCATCTTACTCCTCCTCCTCTTCCTCCTCGTCCATTTCCTCCTCTTCATCGGCCTTTCATCCTCCTCCTCCTGCCATTCCTCCAGCTCTTCTTCTAGCCATTCCTCTCCATCTTACTCCTCCTCCTCCTTTTGCTCAACCGTCATTTCCTCCTCCTCATCAACCGCCCTTCATCGTCCTCCTCTTGCGCTTCTATTACGCTCAATAGCTTACAAGCGGTACAACTAATACTTATAGCATCAATTTTAAAGACAGTCATATGACAACCGCATACAAAACATTTCTTGGGAAAGGCAGCAGTTCTAGGTAGAGCATTTGTCGAATACTTCTGTAAATATGAAATCAAGTGGGCTGATTCCATTATCAAGCAGAATACGTTTGTGCCATAATTAAGACACCAGCAGATTAATATGGTAATATTATTTAGGTCATACGTTTCGTTTGGAGAAAGAGGCAGACACTCAGGCAGGGCATATGATCTGATTTCAAATTCCTTAACGGCGAGGTTTCAGATCTCAGGTCACTGGCAATGACCCGCTACGCTTGGCCACAACACAAATCCCATTAAACACCGACTTGGTGAAAGAATATAGTTTGCAGAGATAAGTGGAATTGATGGCAGGCCTTTCCAAATTCATATATATATATATGTAATATATATATATATATGTAATATATATATATATGAACATGCATGCATACGTACATACGTATATATAGGTACGTACATACATACACACATATAGTCACACATACATACATACATACATACATACACGCGCTATATTGTGCACTAGAGGTATGTGGGTGTACCCAAAACGCGGCCCGGCCGCGGGTATACCCGGCCGCTAATATACCCGACCCGCGGGTTTACCCGTACCAGACCCGTACCTTTTTCATGATTCAGTCATCGTCTTTTTTATTATCATCCGCCTCTCAATGCTTCTCTTCCCCATTCATCCTTATTCTGCTACCATACATCTCTTCTTTCTCCCACTCCTAACTTTTCTGCTGCCACCTTTACCCTGGTTCTCCGTTTCCCTTCTTCCTACTGATTGTGGCCTATTCTTCCCCTTCTTCTTACTCTTCCTCCTCCTAATCGTCTCCTCTTCTTCATCCTCCAGTTGCTCCTTCTACTTCTGTCCGTCTGCTCCCTCTCCTCTTTTCTCCTCCTCTTTCTACTTCTCCTCCTTCTCTTCTTCCTCACCTCGTCCAGTTCCGCACTCTTCTACCTCTTCTTCCATTTCCTCATTCTCCTCTTCCTACTCCTCTTTCTCCAACTCCTGCCTCCGATATCCTATTTTACCCCTGCTTCTCCCTATGCTCCTGCCCCTTCTGCTGCCTTTCCTTTCCCTCCTCTCCTCCACCTACCCCTCTTCTATAGCTTCCGTCCTACTCCTCTTTTCCCTTTCTTCTTCCTTTCCTTTCTACTCCCCCACTTCCTCTTTTTTCTCCTGCTTCCGCAGTGGTCGCTACTCCCACGGTTGCTGTCACTTCTGCTGCTGTTGTTGTTACTGCTACTACTACGACAACAGCAAATACTGTTTAGCTAGCTGTGATCCTATTAGCCTGGTACTCAGCAAGACTTTCAGAAGGCATGCTGATGACGTCACGGGTACAGGTGTACCCGCGGGTACGGGTACGGGTCGGGTAGAAATTTTTAGTACGGGTCGGGTAACGGTCCTGGGTTACGGATATGGATCGGGTAGCCAAACCACTCTATCTGCAGACCTCTAAATAGGTCACAAATGACTAAGTGTTCGAGCAATTCTGAAGTTCTCCGAACTGACTCTCAGGACGTCACAGACTCATACTTAACACTCGACAATGCCAGATGGACATTTCATGCCAGGAACAAACTATATATCTATAGGTCAAGGTCTATAAGAGGCTCTGTCTTTCTTAGATTAGACTATGCAGGAGTAAGAATACCAGGGTTGTGGTCTCGAGACCGGAAAACTTTGGCCTTGGTCTTGGTCTCTTCTGCGTCGGTCTTGGTCTTGGCCTTCAAGGAACGGTCTTGGGATTGGTCTCTGTCTTAGGTCAGTGTTCTTGGTCATTTGCCGTATCAGAGCAATTTCTTTGATTTGTGTCGGTTATTTTCGATTATTGGAGACACCGGATGTTTAGGCCCTACGCGCTTGTTATAGATTTATGACGTGCTGACCAACTATATGCAAGTTACTATGGGAAAACTGCATTTGCAGCGGAACCAGCCATTTAAAAATTTGCTTCCACATATTTAAAGGTTTTGGAACAATCTAATAATTATGTGGTTGGCCACGTGTAGTGCACTGTTAACCTGCAATTCCGATTACAATTAAGCCTACAGTCCTACACCATTCAAACGGAACGTTAATCTACTTGTTCCGATGTCTTATTTATAACTTATCGTGTACTGTAAGTAATTTATAGTGCGATATTCTCAGACCGAAGACTAGGGCAGAACCAGCAAAAATTCAGACTGGCCGGTAAGACTGTTTTCTCGACCATTTTTAAGATTAGTATTCTTCAGCAATAAAATTAATGTTTTAAGCATGTTATTCCGTCTTAATAAATTGAATTGTTTATAAAAAGAGTATCGGTCTTGGTCTTAGTCTCGGACCCTCGGTCTTGGTCTTGGACGTCTTGGTCTCGGTCTAGGTCTCGTGGTTTTGGTCTCGTGCCCAACACTGAAGAATACCAGCGTCGGTTCACTCACCGATTTCTTTTAATCTGTTTAACTGAAATAAGAGATTCAGATTGTTGACCCACGCGTGAAAACACACACACACACAGTATAAATTATATGGTAACTGTTGACAAAACTAAATTTCATCAGAAATCCTGTGAATTTTATTTTCATTTTATTAATCACCTATACATCAGACATTGAATCGTACGCTAGGTCTAAGTCATCTGTCAGAACAATTAAACTGCAAAAGAGTGCATTTGTAATTATCTGCATTAGGTCAAAATAGTGTAGGCCTATACAAATATGCTTGTGTTTATCTAAATGCGGTAGGCCTAATGATTGAGCTTCTGTAGACTCTATAGATAGCCATGCAATCAAGTAAATAATTAATTTCTGCAAATAGAAGCATTATTCAGTGAATTTATGCGCTATTCGCTGACATTACCCAAAAGTAAACAATAGGCCTATAATATAACAGTAAGCAAATAATAATAATGGCTTGTTTCTTAATAAGGATCCTGAATCATGCATTCAGTAGTTGCCAGTTGGTGTCTTTATCTCTAGAAGGTCGAGGGATATCCTGCCCCGCCGTCACAATTCCTAATGAAACTACCAACGCCACTCATTTCGCAATAGGCCTACACGGTGTACAATGTACTTAACGGACGCTTACTTTACGACACACGGTGTACTTGACGGACATTTACTTTATGGTACACGGTGCACTTGACTCAGTTATTCATTGAAGTAGTAACTCAATTTAGATTGAATTTGAAAACAAAAATTGCAAAAATAAGACTAGACAATTATATAATAAACATCATTTATCTGCTGCTTTTTCATTTACAATAGGTGAGGTCAAGTTTTAGATAATCTTCAGGGTTGTTACAGCGGGCAGTATGAATATTTATCCATGTGTTAACCTCTAATAAAAACGAAATTATAATTTAGATTTTCTTTCACCCCTTTACTAACTAAAAAATGGAACAGTCCAAATTCAAATGTTTCACAAAATTTTTGAAAATTATTTTTAAAGCTATTAAATTTTACTAAAAAAATAAAAAATAAATTAGAAATAAAATTTTTAAAAATAAATGTGTGACGTCACACATGGCCTGACCCCCCTCCCCCTGTCACAAACTGTCACACTTTCTTACACCCCTCCCCCCTGGAGCGTGACGTACTTTATGGACGGCCCCTTGAGGACTTGACGCCAGACCGTCTAAACGGTACAATCCGCTGAGTCACCGACTTTGTCGTTGAAAATCTGTCATCGAGCGGCGCAAGAGATAAGGCAAGAAACGTTTTAATAAATTCCTTATCTCAGGTTACTATGACTCACCTTACAACGCTTTATTATATTATCACCTCATCTTGCTCTACCTTATAATTACCTTACATTATTTTACATTAGCCTACCGCGGCTTGCATGTACCTAATCTAACCTTACCTTAAATTGTCTCATTTGACCTTAACTGACCTTGTCCATATAACACTGTCTCTCAGCATACCATGCCGTGCTTTGACTTAGATTGCGTTTCTTTTTATAAATGCTACTCTGATCCAATCAATCTGTGAGACTCGATTTTAACCGTTATCCAACCGACCACTGTCTGGTTTGTCGTCTGCTCAGATAATATGTCTTGTACTGTAAAGATTGTAATATCTGTAGCGTATTGTAACTGAAACTTATAGGCCCTATTATAAAACGTTCTAGATATCTTGTCAAGGTCATCGGGTGCTACTCAGATAATAGTTGTTTTGCAAGTCGTTTAGGCACTTAAGCCATCGGTAACGTTAGTATGGGTAACGCTAGTATTATAACTATGAATAACGTTAGTATATGGGTAAAGCTATAGAATGGACATCTTTAGGATGAGTGACGCTAGTACATGTATGGGTAACATTAGTATGAGTGGTTAGTATTGATTATTTATGTATGGGTAACGTTCGAAATTTCGTATGGATTATTTAAGTGTGGGTATAGTTAGTTTACGTAAGAAAAGTTAGGGTATATGTGGGAGGAACGTTAACGTAATGTAACTGAAGTTAAAGACATACGAATTTTAACAGCATAGGTCAAGGTAATATTAGGCAGAGCAATGTAGGTTGTGATAAGAATATTTATGTAAGATGATTCAAAGTGAAGCAAGATAAATTGGGAGAGTTGAGATACATGTAGAGATAAAGTCAGTGACCTAAGTTATGGTGTTGATGAACATTGACATGTATAATTATGTTTACTTGTTATCTTGATGGATTTATTTATTTTATTCTGAAATTTGATATATCGCTCTTCTTCGAACAATTTTTACTCAGAAGTGCACACGCCTCGACGGCGCAATTGCAATTTTACTGCAGAACAATTGTGCGCCAAGGACTTGCTCAAGGTCTCGGACGAGGTTCGAACCCACTCACTCAGCGCGCACTGAGCGTTACAGGTTGACCGCTCTAACCTATCGGCCACTGTGCCACACGACGAGTTAGAGGACCGGCCAGCCGGCCAGATTGTTAGTAATCAAAGGATATTTGGTTATAGCGATATTAAGTATGTAAGTAAGTATATTCTTCAATACTTCTCTCGCAAACGCACAATGGCTACATGCTACAGACTTTTACACGTTTTATATATAGGTCATTTCAGGTAAACTGTATCCATAACTCCACTTTCACTGAGAAATGAAGTTCAACTGAGCCGCGATGTAAATACTCAAAATGGGAGACCTAACCTTGGTGTTGATGAACATTGACTTAACCTTGAAACATTTGCCATAGACTTTAAAAAACTCGGAGACTAAGTTGCACGAGCAGAAAGAAGCAAGCAAACCGAAGAAGGATTGCTTCTCATAAAAGTTACCAGAATGGCAATTCAATGCAGAAATTTAATAAAACTGTCGTCTGTGAAACTATCTGCTACATCGAACGGACGAGGAGGGCGGTAGGCGAAAGGTGAGAAGCGTTTAATGACCATCACACCTTAACTTTCCTTGCCTTACCATGAAGTCCTCTGCTGATCATACATTACAATGTCTTACATTACTAAAACTTAGATTCAGAATAGAACAAAAGGTTGAGCAATCCCTACAGTTAGCCCTGAGGCAGCTATGGTAATGAATTATCACCGTACTTATTTTCTTAGTCTCGGCATGCGAGGTCGGTTGACCAGTCCTCTAAGTCGCCGTCCGATCTTCCTTCCCACCGAAAGTGTATGTCGGTGTGTTCATAATGATCTAGGGCTACTGTATGGAATGAAGATGGAGAGGAAATCTAGATCCATATTAATTTCTGCTAATGTGAGGATTTGAAACATTAACCTCTCAGTGGCCAGTCAATTACTGTATCCCATTAAAACGTTCTATTATTACACTGAATTGTCTCGTTGTATGCTACCTCGATCGCCTTATGCTATCATGCCCTCTTGCTTTACCTTGTCTTACTTGATATTAGGGATTTATTTATGAATACCTTAACTTCGGTATGCTCTGGTCGCCGATCTGTTTCGTCGACCTCCAGAGATGACTGTGTGGTTCCATATGCTCGTAGGCCTACTGTCGCCAGACAGAAGAGAGCTTTCGCAATGGTGGATCCCGGTGTTCTGAATAGTCTCCCATCTGACCTGCGCTCCCTCCCGTGCGCTCGGTCTAGCTCTTTCTATCAATTTTTCAAGACTCTCCTCTTTGACCAGGCCTGTGTCGGAAACGCCTCTGAATAGTAGTCTTGAAAAAACGTTACATAAATTGCATAGATTGAATAATTGATTGATGGATTGATTCATAGATTGCTAGATTGATCGATTGATATATAGATAGATATGTTGATTGATAGATCGATAGATAGATTGATTGATTGATTGATTGAGGAGTTGTACGTTTCGGTCTCATCGCTTCCATGTCGCAGATTTCATCGCTCTGCTGCACACGGTGATCTGGCTGTTCCTTGTGTCAGAACCTCCACATTGGCTTCACATGCTTTTCATTTATTCAATGCTAAGGAGCCTCTCTAGAAGGGGCGCTGTCATAACAGTTACAATTATGCTTGTGTCACATTACTGTAGGTCGATGCTCCTTCTCACGTGTCGCTGATTGAGGAGGTGATGATTGCTCGAACAAAATGTCCGCTGAGACGCTTAGTCGCTTCTTCGTAATCATAATCTCAACTGTTCCACAGCCCTTACAAGGTGAAGTCGAGAGGAGCAGCTTATTTACTCACATACGCTTAACGAAAAAAAAATGTTTTCTTGGAAATCGGTCATCGGGCGACGCAGAACATGTGAGAAAGTTTAATACTTTTTTTTATGTGATCTAGAGGTATGTGATGGAGCATTGGACTCATTGTGCTTCAGCCGTTTATATTTTCAGAAGCACGCTTGATGCATTATGAATGATTTCATTAACACCGTGAACTATATATATATATATATATAATTAGTTTTGAATTTGTTGAAAATTTGTTAGAAATTGATCGTAATGAGTCGGTACAACGTTCACAATGAGAATTCCGGAATTCCGGAATAATTCCGGAATAATTCCGGAATTTGACCGAAAAAATCCCGAAATTCCGGAAAAATTATTATGGTCCGGAATTGCAATCTCTAGGTAAAATAGCTTTGCTAGATGTATATCTATTATCAAAGCCTGATTCAAAGGGTCTAATGGCCAAGCTTAATGTTTAGGCCTGGCCTATAATTCGGATAATTCCTCGCTGATCCTTAGTCGGCTTCTCCGCTCTCTACAACGCAATTGTGCAGTAGGTGTCCGTCCATAAATTACGTAACGCAATTTTGGACGTGACACAGCCATTTTGCATCAGGTCATAGGGCCTATAATATTATGATATTACGGTAGGTTTAGTCTAGATGATGGTCGTCTAGATTTGACAAACAACAAATATGTATTTTCGACGTAAAAAATATTAAACACCCAAACTAACGAAATTATACAACCTGTACAATAACAGTACAGTCAGCTATTATGATCAATGGAACATTTTCTGGTTATGCTCAGGTAAGATTGCGCATTTTACGTTGCCCGGGTACGTCGGGTAGTCAGCTAATAATCAGTTAAAATCGCAGATTTTTACGAAATGTAGGGTACCCGAGAACCGATTTAATTGCTCGGGCAGTCGGCCTCAGACGGGTACCCGGATGCCCGTTGATGTGTTGGATAATGATTGTTAATTTGTTGATCATGATATATTATCTAGTTTAGTGCATCAATATGAGCGATTTTTATCCTAAGTTTAAATTCGATACACAGGTTAAATGCGACTGATAAGTTTTCGTAAAATTGCAACCAAGTGAGATATAGACCTATACGTGTACCTAACATTTTTGGTGTAATTTTATACACGTTCTATGGTAGTGTTGGCCTGCAAATATTAGCCCAAACTAGACGGTACATGACGTTTTTCCTGATTAAGTTCGATAGGGCCACATGTGCTAAATGTCGATTGTTTCGTTTTCTGTGCAATCATGAAGTATACACGTATAGTGTTAAATAGAGTCACTTTGTTTTATGTTTAATTTTGTCAAACATTGTCATTTTTTATGAACTCAGGCCTGTGAAGCTGCAAATTTAAATGCTGGAACAGGCCGCGAATATTTTTACCGGGGGAGGCCGCGAAAAACATGATGCGAGGGTGAGAAGGAGAAACGCGCGTCCTACAGTTCCACTACCTCTGTAGTTACAAATTGACCACTGGGTAGGCCAGGGGCGTCGATCCCTCTGAGTAATGGAGGCAAACCTCTGGTCCCCAGTGTTAGGAAGGCAAGATATTCCCCTTTAAGACTAATAAATTATCCCCCTCTATCTGTAATTGGAGGCATTTCCCTCCGGACCCCCCCCCCTATGTGGATGGACGCCCTTGGGGTAGGCCTATGATTTGTTTTTCATTATTATTACGGTAGAAAATTTTCATAAAACATTCTGGACATCTGCTTATTGGGGGGTCGATGATGAAGAGATTTGTGGGGTCAGTCCATAAATGACGTCACGAAATTTTGGACGAATTATTACGAGTCGTCGCAAAAGTCAAATATAACGTCACAATGCTCTGCATCCCCCAGAAAAAACATCATCCTGTTCAATTGATATTGCATTTAAATTCAGCTCTTCTTTGATCGTCATCTTATCTCCATTCTCTCCGTTTGCGATTACTAACATTTGTTCACGCTGCCGACGTTCAGCGAGACTCTCTAGGTAAGTCTACACACATGGTGACTACAAGAGGGCACGTAGAATGAACACAACGCCTACATTGTACCTGCATCCGTATAGACATTCACCTGTCCATCGTAGGTGCCCATGTGACCTTCGACCAGGCTTCTCTTCCTGAAAGGGTCGTCCGAGTCTCCGATATTCTCCATCAGCATAGTGTCTATGACGGGTGAATGAAGTTGCCACAATGGGCTTGTGCTGCAGGCGAGCGATTGGATGTTCGGTGCGGTGATCTCGTCGTCAACCTGTCGCGCCTTGACTCGTTTCCGTCCCATGTCGCCTTTGGCTGCCTTCAGCTTCCGACCGCTGACGACGGATTGCGTCGGATGGTTCGAGATGGCGTTTATCTTCATACTCATCAGCAGCAGACAGAGGGGAAGGGAACTTGACTAGCAAAAGAAGAGTGGCAGGGAACTTGACTAGGCAAAGAGAGTGCCTGGGAGAGGGGGCCTTAACTAGGTAAAGAGAGCGGCGGTGGAGAGGGTACCTTAACTAGGTAAAGAGATCGGCGGAGGAGAGGGGAACTTAACTAGGTATTGAGAGCGGTGGAGCAGAGGGGAACTTAACTAGGTAAGGAGAGCGGCGGGGAGAGGGGAACTTAACTAGGCAAAGAGAGTGGCGGGGACAGGAGAACTTGACTAGGCTAAGATAGCGGCGGGGAGAGGGGAATTTGACTAGTCAAAGAGAGCGGCGGGAGAGAGTGAGAACTTGACTGGGCAGAGACTCAAAGCTACGAGGAGAATAGAACTTGACTAGGTAAAAAGATCCTATAATTAATCTTACGCTCTATATTGCAGCTAGCGGCGCACAACTAATGCAATTCGTGTACAATGAATTAAAATATAAAATTTCGCAACAGTATTTGTCTCATTCCCAAGCTTTCCAGAAAAAACTGCCACTCAGGGAAAATGTATAAGAAATACCCGTCGCTCACTGTAGTATTCGAGTTATTTGATGAACGAATTTGAGAAACTGGTAGACTATCAGTCAGATTGGAATCCCAGATTATGGAGCCATTTTAACCAAGACTATAGGCCTAATAATTTGCCATTCATATGTTGAATGACATCTATAGGTTGACTTCTTAATTAATTTTCATCATTGAATTAAATGTAATAGACACAAACACAAATATGAACGGCAGCGATTGATCAATTTAATGACTAATCACTAGCTACATTATTTTCCCACATTTCGTCATTTATTCCAAGTCCGTTGAAGACTTTGCCATCGTCTATATCTAACTCTCATTTGACTCAGATGGTATGGGATCTTCTTTTAACGAAGTTGTAGTCGTTGATATCGGTCACCCTGTGATATAAATTAATCAAAGAAACTGTAACGATATTGATTCTATATTTAGATCAATCGCTTGAGCAATAGAGAATTGCATGCACGTGCCATGTATACAGCTATGTACCTAAACAATCTATTTATAGACACCCTTTGAATAATAACAATTTACATGTCTTATTTAATATAATATAATTTAATGTAATATTTATTCGACGCAGCAGTTAAACAACAAATTAGATATCGCGCTGCAACGTTGTTAGCGACGATAAATGAACACGGGTAATTCTCTAATTTAGTCCTCTTGTAAAGATCTGTCGCCATTCGAAGAGCCGATAGTGAAACGGAAATCTCTGGTGGTGATCATTAGTGGATGACAGGCAGTGACGGTGAAGGAACCGTAAAAGTACGGAATTAAGGAGGCAGATCCAGGGGCGGCGATCCCGTGGGATCGAGGGGTAAGTCCCCCCACCTTTTAATACATCTCTCATCGGATGTCCCCCCCTCCCACCTGACAAACGAGATCGCCGTCTCTGTGTATAAAATGGTCCAGAGGCGTGGTGCGGCGTAGGATATAGCTCGGTTGGAGAACTTGAGGTGGGAAGAAACAGTGAGACAGGAGGACCATCGGACAGAGCGGGTTAGTTGGAGAGTGAAGAGTTCGCGAACATATCTGAGCTGGGAGTATTGCATGGAGTTGCGATTAAGTTAGGGATTAGACTTTGAAATGAATGTGCTCTGGGATTTTTAGGAACGGACGTTTGGCCCCTGGACAATTGCTCCTCCCGGACAATTGTCTCTCAGATGCATGCCCCTCCCGACTATAGGGCAATTGCCCCCTCGGTGAGACCATAAGCTCGCCCAAAGTATATACGCAAGCTTGTCTGTGTGTATATTATATATTATATGATGCATGATTATATGCATGTATGCATGAATGTGTCCACGTATGCTATGTATGTATGTACATAGACTACATGGCTACGTTAAAACCAAGAACACCATGTTATATGATAATAACGCATGTTATCCTTTAGTCAGCGATTGCTTGTAACGGCAGATGAATTGGTGTCACTGACTGTACGCCTATTCCGTATGTTTGCATCTAACAAAAAAGAGAAATTCCTAAGTTAACTTGTTCTTTCACAGGATGTCTGATTATTGGATAGATTATAAAATTGATACTAACGAAGAAGCATAATTAAATAAATCATTGTCTCGCTTTATACATGTATCTAGTATGATCCGATAATTTTGCCCTTGTTGCTTATGTTCCTGTTTTAACATAAGTTGAATTGATGACTAACAATTCGTGCTTGAAAAGTAATTTGTTTGACCTCAATTATATTTTGCTTAAGAGAAGTTAAATAAATAACTTGTCATCATTCGTTCATACTTTACATGGGATCATGCTACGGTTTGTCAGTGTGAAATTAAACTGAATATAATAATAATAATAATAATATTATTATTATTATTATTATTATTATTATGTGCCAGACACGTCACAAAGAGCGGGCGCAGCGGCCCAGAGGGCGGCGAACCTCAAAACTCAGAAATACGCCGAGCTAGCCTCCACGTACGTCTTCACACCGGTGGCATTCGCAACCTTTCAATTCCACATCAATTCCGAAGGCCAAAGCTTCCTTTCAGAACTGGGACACAAACTGGGCGCAGTCACTGGGGAGCAGAGGGAGACGACTTTCCTCTACCAGTGCATCTCGATGATTATTCAACGCTACAACGCAGTTGCTTTCAAGGGAACTTTCGCTGCTCAGGAGTCCAACGAGCAGGGCTACTCCGGACGACATCAGCATTAATTTACATTAAAGACCCTGATAATAATAATAATAATAATAATTATTATTATTATTATTATTATTATTACTATTACAATTATTATTATTATTATTATTATTATTATTATTATTATTATTATTATCTGGGTCGCCGCTTGTCAGTGGACTGTAATCTTGACATGGTGCCCTGAAAAGCCACCGCATTGAAACGTTGGATCAATGCCGACAAGTTCTGGAAAAGGAAGTTTGTCTCTCGGGTGTCACCGGTAGTTGTCGAAAGTCGGCGTCCAGTCTCAGACAGAAAGGCGAGGCCCTCACTATTGAGGGGACCGAAGGTTTCTATAGCGATTGGAACAAAAGTGTATTTCTTCTCTAGCTCAGAATATTTTGTGTGTTTCCTTGTGGCTGCTATCTCCGCCGCTCCTCCAGCTGTGGAAGCTGTTTCGGGGATATAGGAAGCGACCACTGTGTCCACCACAGTTGCGTCCCAAAGTAAGGTCCGCCCCCCACTCCACGGTATCAGGGTCTGCCCGTCCGGTCTCTTTCCATCTAATCTGGAAAGACCTGACGGTTCCTTGACTGCTGGAATACCGGCTCTGTTGAGGCTGCGATGGATTAGGTCGTTGATATTACAGTGTCTTGCTTGACGGCCAAAGCCCAATGAACAGGACAGGCCATGTGCGCCTCTGGCTGAGACGAAGGCGCCGCATGCGCAGGTGTGCGGTTCACAGATGGCCACCCCTAAACGTAGGCCGACCGCCACCCTCACGGTATCGTCCTCCAGTCTGAGATCGCGAGAAACGAGCGGGAGAGCGTATAGCCAGTCCGAGGCGTGTGGTGACTGCAAGGCCCTTAGTCTCGCCTGGTCGTAGGGATCCTGTAGATTTTCTTCTAGTGCAGACAGAACCGCGTTTAACAGCGGTCTGTCAAAGTGGGCTTGTTTATGGCCTGGCGTCGTCGGGGCAGAAGCTTTGGTAAGTTGAAGCCAGGTAGACATCGCCGAGTCGCATGCTTATTATTATTATTATAATAATAATAATTTTCGTTTAATAATAATAATAATAATAATAATAATAATAATAATAATAATAATAAGTATTCCACCATAACCAACACCCACGACTTCGTAGCCCTCTCCTTGGAATCCGGCGGCGCTTGGAGCAGGGAAGGACTGCAGTTCATCTCAGAGTTGGGTAGTCGAACGAGTGCTGCAACCCACGATCCAATGGAGACGTCATTTCTGTTCCAACGTATCTCGGTTGTTCTTCAGCGTGGGAACGCCGCCTGCCTCTTCGGGACATTGCCAACACTCACTTAGATCATGGGCGATAACAGCATAATGTGAAACATATATAATAATAATAATAATAATAATAATAATAATAATAATAATAATAATAATAATAATAATAATAATAATAATTGGATAAATCAGGTTTTTACTACGGAGTCAAAGTACACACCACAGTCCACATGTTTAACAGTTCAAACATGACTGGCATTAGCTTGTTTCAACATAATAATAATAATAATAATAATAATAATAATAATAATAATAATAATAATAATACTCTCCAGAACGGACGGAAAACGCCCTGATGGTCTGACGCTGATCCCTTGGCGAAGAGGACGGAACCTGATATGGGATGCGACAGTGATTGACACCGTGGCTCCATCATATCTCCAAGCGACGTCATCTTCGGTGGGGGCTGCAGCGGAGGTAGCTACCACCAGGAAGACCATCAAGTACAGCCAGCTCGCTGTCAGCTATCTCTTCATTCCATTGGCCTTTGAGACCATGGGCCCAGTCAATAACGAAGGAATAGACTTCATCAAAGACTTGGGTCGCCTTCTGACAAATGTCACCAGAGACCCTAGAGAGACAAGCTACTTGTTCCAACGATTGTCAGTTTGCATCCAGCGCTTCAATGCAGTTGCCTTCAGAGGCTCTTTTGTGCAACTGTAGTTTAACCAAACAATATAAACACTCGTGCACTCAATCTCATTAAAGCACTTAAAAGAGGTGTTCAAAATTACAATATTAATAATAATAATAATAATAACGATACAATCTGGTCGCATTTTAGGGTACGTAATCTTTACACTCTTATGATGATGATGATAATAATAATAATAATAATAATAATAATAATAATAATAATAATAATAATAATAATAATAATCATAATAATCATAATAATCATAACAATAATAATTATTATTATCATTATTACTGTTATTGTTATTATTATTAGGTTGGATGACGATGAATATATTATTGCAAGTCTGCGGTTACATGCACATTCAGCCTTTACAAACGAGGGTATTGTCCTGGGGGCAAATGTCCTACGCAAAATTGGGTGGGGTGGAATTGTCTGGCACAATTATTGTCCGAGTGGGGCAATTGACCGGGGGGGCAAGGGGGTGGCAATTGTCCTACACTCGGGAATTTTAGCCAGTTGAGAGTATCGAGAATTGGAGTTATGTGATGATGTTTGCTATGAATCATCATCCTATTAAATTTCTTTAAAATAAATTTTGTCCGTTTCCAAAAAAATTGTCGTCCATGCTGCGTCGCCGATGACATTCAAGAATTGACTCATTGCATTTTAATAACCTGAGAATACTAGTGTGCTGTTAACCTGTTTTGGTTTTATCCAATGGCTTGTCTGTGCAGGAATCGACTAGAATATATTCCCTAACCAGGTCAAGCTTGGTCCGTTTCTCCTCTTTTAAATTGTTCCCATCTGTCTGTATCAAACAGAATGGTGATCCTGCAGAGTTCCTGTCGATCTGATAGGAAACGCAGCGCGGCTCAGAACGACATGTCAGTGCGCATAGCTGCTCCGTTGTAACGAAAGGATAAGGTGTCGCAAATTTCGAAACACCTTCGTATAATTTCTTGAAAACCGGATGACACCCTACAATTTTCAGAATAACTTGTTAATAATAATAATAATAATAATAATAATAATAATAATAATATAAATAATAATATAAATAATAATAATAATAACAGCAACAATAATAATATTTGTTTTAATTTCAAACTGACACACCAAAGTAAGATTACAAGCACATTATCAACGAATGATGAAAAGTAATAACATGAGTTGAATTTAACGACAGACATGCTATGCGTCCATTGGGTTATACATCACATTTTAACAAATGCTGCCGCCCGCCTAGCGAAAGAAGAACTAGTTAGCCTTATGGAATGGTGGTTACGAACTCAGGTCCTCAGTGTGTTCACCATTACTGTACGGCGCCAGTTCATGTTAAGTACCCAGAAACAGGATATAATACGCGCGTGAATACATTGTTTACACATTACCGATTAGAAATACGTGTTTATTTATAAAAGCAGTCACCGAGTTAGTATTAAATTGCATCAGACATTTTTTATGACAACTCAATATAAAACTCTGCTTCCTACTTTCAATCTGGCTTCAGTAAAGGACACTCCACGGAGACCCTTCTTCTCCATCTATTATCTGAAATCTACTGCACAATTGACAGATCGGAGGTGACACTTCTGACTCTTTAGGACGGTAGTGCTGCCTTCGACTTTGTTGATCACCATATTCTATTGTGTCGACTCCGTCTTTCTTTGTGGCATCTCTGCTGCCCCTTGACTGGCTTACCTCTTATCTTTCGGGTCGTTCCACCTCAATTTCCTTCCTGTCTTCCTGCTCTCCTTGGGCTCCTGCTCCTATTCCACTCTCCAGGGCTCAGTTTTGGGCCACCTTCTCTATCTTCTCACAGCTGATTTAGGATCTCTTCTTTCCCTATGCTCACTTCGCAGTCATTCTTACGCTGATGACATTCAATCCTATGTGCACTGTCTTGCTAAAGAGGCAACAGATGTAGTCCAACTCATGTCAAATGCTCTTTCTGCTCTAATTTCTTGGATGTCGTCAAATCGGCTACGTCTTAAGGCTACCAAGATCACCTATATCTGGCTGGGCACCCGTCAACAGTTGGCCAAAATTGACTTTAATGCACTCTCAATTAGGTTTTCTTCTTTCACTTTCAGCACCTCTGTTCGAGATTTGGGAGTGATCCAGGATCAAAAACTCTTTCACTAAACGTATCAATAGGATCACCAGTGCATGCTACTATCAGTTGCTCCACTTGCGTATTGTCACCCGCCCTATTTCCACTGCTGCTGCCCCACTCTTGTCCTTGCTTTCTTCCTAAACCGTCTGGACTACTGCTCTGCCATTCTTGTTGGCCTTCCTCAGTCTCGCCTTCACTGCCTTGAGCGCGTTCTACGTGATTGGTCGCCTTCCTAAATTGACTCCTGTCTCTGATTATACATGTGTACTGTGTAGGTCTATGCGAGACACATTGCATTGACTCCCTTTCTCTCAGCGCCTTCACTTCCGATTATGTTCTTTGGATTGGGGCTGTCTATTGAGTTGGGCTTTAGTCAACTTGCAATCCCTGGTTGTTCCTGTCACAGCGTGCCAGGATCACCGCGGTCTTTACGGTCAGCCTCTCAACATGAGCTCTTTGTATCTTATGCTCACATAACCTACAGTCCACGGCGTTCGCCATCGCTGGTCCTACAGCGTGGAACGGTCTCCCTTTGGTCGTTAACTTTACTTCCTTCCTATAGGGTACCCTCTCATGGTTTCATAGGCGTAGCTATAGGGTGTTTTGCGTCCGGAGACAAACTAAAAAATTTGCGCCCCTTTTCTAATAACGCACTACAAGCTGTGGATAGCATGACCTGTAATCTCAGAGGGCAAAAATGCACTACAGGCCAATACCGGGTTACTTATAATAGACCTAATATAATTATATACAAATTAAAAGTACAATTTAAGCGTACTACAGATAGCGTAAATAGCTAACACATTCAAATTTACAACTCTTAATTTATTTGTCACTGTGGCACACAAAATAGTAGTCATATTAGCGGTTGTTATTTTTTCCATAAGTCAAAATAACCAAACATATCAAAACTGTATAGTTTATACAACATGAATGTCAAATAACGCTAAACTACAGACTTATTATTTTAAATCATTCGCATTTAAATTGTAATCGTGATATCCAGCCTTCTAAAGGGCCACTTGAAAGCCAAGAGCAGGACACCAGCTTATTCACAATCGCTTCATCGAATCAGATGGGATGTCCAATGGATAGTCTGTTGGAGGCCAGAGTTCAGTTTCAGAAGGTGTCATTTTGGTCCAAGATTGACAGGTGGAATATCAAGTAAGGATGTGTTGACGCAATAGGCCGACAGAACGATAAAATAGAGAACCAACCTTCGTCGATGGAGACTAAATACTTATCAAGACATCGATCAACAATGATGAATTCTGTCACGTTCTTATCCATGTATAGGAACCTTTTAGAGATCATGTTCTGGTCGTTTTGTATGAAGCACAAAGAATTATCTGATCTGATGTCTATTTGATAAGACAAACAGTCTTGATTCTCCAAACAGAGTGATCTGCATTCCATTTCTGAATTCGCTGGCGGTACTTTATGTGAGAAATGGGAGTTCCAGTTACGATGTCGAACCTCGACTCGAGGGGTGCATTTATCTACATTCGTATAACATAAAACACATGTACAATATTAATCAATACTTTAATTGGCTCCATCTAACAATTTGTGGCATAATATTATGTCTTACATGTAAGCACAAGTATTCAGTACAAGTATTCTTCAGCGTCTCGGGACTTCTTATAGACTTATGGGTCCACCTTCTGTTAGTTCCGCTCACACCCAGCTGAACCATCCCAAATCCACATTTCAACAGCGCCCACGAATGCGAAGTCCCGTGACCAGATTATTCGCAGGCGCTTCAACGAAACAACATCGAAAGATAGGCAGATAAAGATAGGTCGACAGATAAACAGCCAAATGGCTTAGGTGGATGGTGCTTAGATTTGAAACAGCGATGAAAGTATGAGCAAGAGACCTTACTAAAAAATACTCCACCCCGACTGCACCCAAACAGTACCAGTCCCAAGCCTGGATAAAGGAGGAGGGCGACGCTAATCATCTTTGGTTTTGGCACGGTGTCGTTAAACTGCAACAACACGAGACCTTAATAGACCCACAGTGTGCTTCTATAGTAAATTATAAAACCACCAAACTGGATGTTCCTCAAAGCTCCGTTCCTTTTTATCGATGCACGTAGGCGGTGCGGCTGGTCATCTTTTTACTGACGGTGTCTTTTTACTGACGGTGTACAGACATTTGTGCATGGTTCCCATCATTCCAGTTGCCAATAGGCGATAGTATTCAATCTCTGGTTATAACGGCGTCGTAACAAAAATTAACGTCTAATTACAGTTGTTTTGAAAACAAGACTTCAGCAAAATTATTTGCATATAAGAAACTAACTTCCTTTCATGAGTTCTAGTGTGCCCGTTTAAATGTTTTGAAACATAATTGCGTTTAACTAAAGCGCTACACCACTGTCAATTTTTCACTATTGACTGCAGATTTAAATACAGCGCTTTAACAGCTTAGATCGCTCCACAGTCTGTTTGGTGAACACTTGTTCACTTGTCTTAATAAAATAATTTTAAACAAGTGCAAGCTGTGCTATTTTGTAGGCGCGCGTTTGTCCTGCACGCTTTGGTCGGGTAACCGTTCACTACATTCTTCGCTAATGATTGTTGATTCTTCAGTTTCGCAGATATGATTGTAAGGCCTAAAAGACGTCGTCTCACGGATAAATTGTTTGAACAGATATGCTGCTTCTGAAACAAAATTTGGTAAGCGGTTTCTGATAATGTTAAGCAAAAAAAACCGGAAAGCAAGTTTTCTTGCAGAGTCTTGCCTGCATTTATTGACCTTGCTAATGTTAGTAATTTGTAATTTATTGTCATTGAAATTATGTAACTTGTTATATGTAATTTCCATCGAAACTCACAAGTTATTTGTAATGTGTAATTTGATTACATTTTCACCAATAATGGGTAATTTTCTATTCAATTAAATATCAGCCTGCAATTTGATTATCTCTGGTTCCGGGTCAGTCTCGATTCTTGACCCTCTCCTTCGAAGGCGCTTTCTCCTTCTGTTCGATATAAAACTCTATCTGTCAGTCCCGATACTTCTTTCGCTTTTCTCAAAACTGGCTCCGTCTTGTGAGGCCGTGCGCCCTTGAAGCACAGCTGAATGGTTCACCCCACTAGGGGTATTATAAGTGCTCAAATATACTGCAGTGCAATTTTTGTGTAGGTAGGCCTACTGCAAATCGATATAAATGGTTGCACACCAACGAAAGTGCAAGCATAGTACTAACCTATGAAATATTTATATTTTCAGTCAAATTAAAAAGGATAACATTTGATAAATGTCGTTGCAACGCCCCAAAATAACTTATATTCTTTTGAAATCTAGCCATTGTAAATTAATTTGGCAACATAATTAGGCCTATGAATTACTTAAGCGAAACATTTCCAATGTGCATTTGTGAAAGTGTTAACCAATCAATATGAATTTTATACGATACATACCGCTCGCTTTCATAGGAAAACTAACATGCGTACCTATTCATTTAGGCGGTCGCTCACATCAAGTTGCAATATTATGATAGGCATAGGATATAGACTCATAATTAGAGGAGAGAGTGGGATCAAGATCGCTTTTTTAGGCGAGGGCGAATCACTGCCCTCCTCTGAGAGTTTTGAAGTAAGCCATTAGAAGGAGAGAGACTGATTAGGAATGCTCTGATGTGAGCAAAGAGGTGAAGCTGAGATTTCAGAGGCCATGTGCATGTAGGAACAGGGTCAAGTTCACTGTGTTTACATGTGAATTAAGTCAGTAGGTCAGCAATGTAGTCAAGAGTGACAGGACCATTGGTTGACAGTGAGAATGTAGTACGGATGTGTATCTCAGGAGGAGGAGGACGACGACGAAGGACGAGGAGGAGAAGGAGGAGGAGAGTTTACAGTTCTATCTATAATATTATTGACTTTATCTAGACAAAAATTAAAAATCTCATCTATGTGCTGGCTGGTGCTTTTGCTTCCCTGCGCATCACCAATACGTCTACATTCAAATTCGGCATAGTCCTATACATGATGCTTCTCCTGGAAGAGGTGTCGCTGTTTTACTTGAAGCTTAATCAGGATTATCGTGTTTCGGTTGTTCTCATAGGACAATGCATACTTCCAGCATTCCCCGTGAAACCACAGGCATCCTGCTATTGGTTGTATGTTGATGGTGCGTAGAGAAGCGTGACGATCCAGTAGGACTTGCAGTGTGAAATCGTGGAGTAGGAAGACATGGCCAGGATCAGGCGGAGTTTGAGGCTTAGATGCCATTTTGAGGAGTTCTGTGGCAAGACGGTCCTGGGTGAATGCGTCCACGTTGAAGCCTATGAAGCATCGACGCTTCACAACATCACGGGTCAATGACACTGTTTGTAGATTGATGCAGAAGCTGATCATAGAGTGATCTGAGAGGCTGGGGTTGGGTATGGTGAGGCTTTGGATGAGAGCATATGTGGGTGTGATGATGACATCAAGAGTGTGTCCTCTGCTGTGTGAGGGGCAAAAGATGTGTGTTGTACAAAACAGAAGGAGTTAGGAAGATGAGTGATGAGTGTGGTATTGGAGAGACCTTTATTTTCAAGGTTATGTTGGGGTCGCCAAGTAGGTAGACGGGGTAGGAGAGTAGAGATAGATGAGATAAGAATTCAGAGAATTCGGTGAAACAGGTAGGTGTCATACTCTGATAGCCAGAGCGATAAAGGCCGACGACAAGTATAACCGTTGACAAACAAAAAGTAACAAGAACGGAGAGGTGTTTGAAAGTAGTAGGGGTAAGGACGATGAGTGATGACCGTGGTGTAGTGCTTGGTAGAGTGCAGGGTTTTATGGTGGAATATGCATATCCTACCATGCAGTCGACCATAATATAGGTCAATTCACCCACCTAATAGGGTACAAAAACGTATTTGTAACCTATAACTAGGTTAAAAAAACAATTCATACAATATTTACTCACAACAGCTTAAAGGAATATCATCCCAATATAAAATGGAATACTCGAAGAAGACTGTGATCGAATTAAGAAAAATTGCGAAACAGAAAGTAAAGTACATAGTCCATAACGAAAATTTGAAGCAGAACGAAAGCTTAGGTTTGAAGATAACCAAAATTCATCGTGGAATTAAATTTGAAGAAAGTGCTTGGTTGAAAAAGTATATCGATCTAAATACCAACCTGAGGACTAAAGCCATCAACGATTTCGAGAAAGACTTTTTCAAACTAATGAACAATAGCGTGTTCGGTAAGACGTGTGAAAATATAGAGAATCGTGTAGACATAAAATTCGTTTGCAGCGAGAAGGAAGCCATTAAGCTAGCAGCGAGAACTAATTATGACACTCGAATTATTTTTGACGAACGAAGCTATATTACAATAAGCTTATATATCATGGCATATGTATTTTAGACTTAAGTAAAACTATAATGTACGATTTTCATTATAATTACATCAAGAAAAAATTTGAAGATAGAGCAAAGTTACTTTTTACCGATACGGATTCCTTAGCCTATGAAATTAAAACAGAAGACTTCTACTCCGATATAGCTCCCGACAATAGAAGTAGGTTCGACACTAGCGACTATCCTAAAGACCATCCCTCTGGTATAGAAACTGGCAAAAATAAAAAGGTCATTGGTATGCTCAAAGATGAAGCAGCTGGTAAACAGATCGAAGAGTTTGTAGGTTTAAGATCGAAACTGTTTTCGTACAAGATGGTTGGAGTGGACCACAAGAAATGTAAAGGAGTGAAGTAGAATGTCGTTGAGAAATCTATCATTCACGAAGATTACCAAGACTGCCTGTTCACTTAGAGAGAACAATCGAGAAAGATGAATGTCATTCGATCGCATCTTCACGATATCTACACCGAAGAAATGAACAAGGTAGCCCTCTCAGACGACGATAAATGAGTTATTCAGGAAGATGGAATTCACACTTTAGCATATGGACATTATCCCTAAATATAAAATGAACACTAAACTAATCGATGTCGAAGGCATAACGCTACCTAATATTGCTTTGTCGAACGTGGATCTAATCAAAGCGGCGAGGAAACTAAATATAAATAATTTCCGAGGAGTTTTTCTAAGAGACGAGTTACCGAAGAAGCCAAGAGCTTCTAAATCTTGGATCGATATGGCGCCACCGTTACCAGACAGTAAATTATTTATAATCGTCTTTCCATGAGGAGATATCAAATTCTTTAACGCGTCCTTGCTCTGTTGGCTAAGTACAGTTGCTTGCGGTGGGTTAAACATATTTTCACCTCCTTTATCCACCAATCGCTTCCCGGCATTGATGGCAACGGTCTTGCCAACATCTATAGCTTTTTTCCAATCTCCACTGCAGCGTCTTTCCCAGCACTTAATGCAGTTGATGCTACCTGTCTCGCGCATTCGAAGATAACATTCTTTTGAAAAACCCTGATATCGTAACAAATATTCCAGCTCCTCCTACGACGTATCTTTTAGGAAATCTTCTCTTAGTTATGACAATTATTTTATAATTGTATCATTAAATTTTTATACTCTAGCGTATTTATCACATTTTGTCGAAGTAACTCATTACAAATACCAACTATCTCGTTTCTTAATCCTGTATTCCCCGCTTTGAAGCTAGCGAATCGAAGAGTTAACATATCCACTAGCGCATTAGGATCTTGCGGAAGAACTACGACTCCCTCGCCTGTTGAGAATCTCCCTTCCCATATCGGCTTAATGATTTCCCTATATTTTTCGCTTCTAGACGACTTGGGTTTGTTCGGATTATCAGGTCGACGGATTGCGTTTGTCACATTCAATATCACTCTCAAGTCTTTGAGATCGTTTATGTCGTATATCGTCTTGTCTGGTTTTGCCATTGTCAATAACTCCCAAAGTCCCGGAGTTCCCTTATAGGTAACATCTCCGAAAGTTGTATCATCACCTTCGATCGTGATTGGGCTGTCCCCGATGTAAAATCGACCGCCTGTAGAGTATATTCCAAAGGTCGTATCCGCCAACTTTTTGTTCGAGGCATATTCTTTTAAATATTTTGTAGCGATATCACCTAATTCCAAAGTTCTAATATCTGAAACGGGATCATCCTCGAACACGTCTATCGACGGATACTGTGGGAATTGGATCGCTTTCAACGATAATGATATCGAGGCTGGCAATGCTCGAAGCGCGGCAGTTGTTGCCATAGAGTTCTCTTTTATAGTACCTAATTCTTAGGATATTCCCGACTGCGAGTCGATGATTGGTTTTTACGCTTTTGTTAATTCTCGCTGAAGCCCAATGTCCCCTATTTTCTCGGATAACGAGTCTTGTCTAATATTTTGCTTCATCTTCAGAAAGTTCTCGACGATAAAATCACGTTTGGTTGGGTCTTTGATTTTTAGAAACGACATTTTTAACTTGGAAACATAATATTTTAACATAAAAAAACGTAAAACATAAAACGTAAAACGTAAATTTACGTTCACTTTGTATTTAATGCCTCTTCCCTAATAAACGATTGTTTTGTCGCTTCATCTATGTTGGCATTGCTTTTACTCCTAACCTCTTCCTTCATCTCATTAAATTTCTCGAATTCACTTAGAATAACAGAATGTTCCAAGTCTGAGAAATTATTATCATCTAAGGCTTTCGAAAGAAGGTCGTTGATCGAATTGAGTTTCCCTTCAGCTATAGTCCTGATCTTTGCATGTTTTTCTTGCCGCAACGATTCTATTCGGCGGATTTGGGTAGATATCAAACACAATGCTCCAGCTCCAGCTGATAACGATACCACAACGGTAGCGGCTGTTGCGGCTACGATGGTACTTAGAAAAGTTACGCCTAATGCGGCGAGTCCTGAAGATGTAAGGGTTAACAAACCTCCTAACGCTCGGGAGTTCG
The DNA here is from genome assembly GCA_959347315.1 of Bimastos eiseni. Taxonomy (NCBI): domain Eukaryota; kingdom Metazoa; phylum Annelida; class Clitellata; order Crassiclitellata; family Lumbricidae; genus Bimastos; species Bimastos eiseni. The sequence goes on along the minus strand of OY365808.1, from coordinate 31,173,563 downwards.
ACTACTTTAACACTCTTTTGATTTTTTTACAGATTGTTTCTCTCTTTTCACGTTCTCGTAACATTTCCTGTTGAATTTCAGATATTTTCTGAAGGCGTTTTTATGAATCGGATAATGGGACATTTTATATTGGAATGACTTTTTAAAGCTGAGATAAGAAAAAAATTATAGTAACAATCCGAGAAGTGGAATGTTTTTAAACGCTGAATCTGGTCCAAGGATAAGTCCTTCGCCGTTTACGAATCCAGAGCCTGTTTTCGGATACAGACCTTCTCCTACACCATCAAGTCCAGAACCTTGGTATGGCTTCAAGTAAAGACCATGCCCTTGTTGCAATATCTTGTAGTTTTTACCTCGACTATTGAGATATATTGCACCACCCGATCCGGTGACTTTGTCTATGACTTTTGATCCAGCCGCTGCACCTATTCCTGTTAATGCGCCTGTTGCTAAACTTGGTAATACGCTCGATAGCAGAAATTTGCCTGCAGTTGCTAGAAACGGTAAAATGGCGCCGATAAAGCCACCTTCGACTTTGGCATTATGTATCAATTGCGTTTTACTCATTTTTATAGTCGCACCCGTTCAACCCTGATACGCTTTGGCTAATTTATTAACCTGTGTCTGGGTAAGAGCTAACACGTGGTTTCCATTTATATCTTTATGCTTTAATCCTATGCTAACACCGGTTCCTGTCTGTAGCGATTTTTTTATTTTGTCATTTTGTCCTTCTGAAATATTAACTCTGACATATGTGTATCGACTCATTTTATATAAGACTATAAAACTTTTAAGCCTCTCTTATGTGAAACCGTATCGATAATTCCTCACCTCGTAGATTAATTAGTTGACCATTTTGATCGGTGAGAGACGTTTCCATCATCGTATCGTGAATAGGGTGATTGGAAGATATATCAAATTCCTCGGCGTTTCGATAATCTTATAGCCGGGCCCTACATTCTGGAAAAAGGAATAAATTATATATATATTTTATCAGTCGTTCTATTGCTATAGGAAGCCCCGATGATATCGTTCGTTACTCTCAGATTACAGACACTCATTATGGCCACTATATTCTCCCATTCTTCGCACCCTGCTGAATAACGCCGTCTATCGAAATCAAGAACTTTCCCGATAGAGTTCAACGCCCAAAAATCAACCATGTAATTCTCCGCTATATGTACAACAGTCTTCAACGTATTGCTGTTTGCTTCTATCTTAATATTGTATGCTTCGTTAACCATATCATAATGCTCGTTTTCTTTCATGATTCTCTGCACGTATTCGTTAATGTCTGTAATTTCATAACAACCTTCGGGAATGGTTATAGTTTTCCACATTCCCCCATTATTCGGCGAATACGTAAAGCTGTTGTTGATGTTTGGGAATGAATAATATGTTTCTAGATTGACAAGAGCCATTTCATACTTTTTACCTTTATCGAACTGAATCAACGGATTGAATCGGGTCCTTATTCGTGAACTCTTATCACTTAATAATACGTAAAACGATGACTTTGGCTCTGTGTAACGAGCGGTGTTGTCTGCAATTTTTTTGTAGAAGTGATTCCATTTTTTAAAATATAAAAGATTTATTTATAATGTAATGTAGAATTCATCGAAACCGCATCTACACTTGCCGTTATTCTTATTACTAGTCTGATCTATCACTACAACTCCATGAGGTTGCTCCCAGGCTGTTTCACATAGTTTCTTAAACTCATCCTTAGGCATGTCTGTACTTACGTGATCGTGGTAGATGTGATTAATATTTTTCTGGTCTTCAGGAAACAAGCAGATAACGTTTGCATTCTCTCTGATCGTCTGTCTAGGTAGAATGAAATAATTTTGAGCGAGGTAGAAGCAAGTCAACGTTACTATGCCTTCCCTGAATGTAGTAGGTCTCACATTTATTTTGCTTTTCTAACTGTAAATCATCGAAAATCATCAGGTTCTTCTTTTCACGATTTAAATCTCTCGGATCTGGCACATCTTCAGACGATTCGAAGAACTTGGAAGATATATCAGATTTTTTTTTCCGAGTGCTTAGTCATTTTCTCAATGACAAATGCTGGAGGTACATTTTCTCTCGCGATCTTGTCTTGGAATCCGAATAGCCCGATGATGGATTCTTTCGGTATTTTTTCTTCAAATGCTTGCTTGAGTATTTTATACTCTGGTTGAAAGAGAGATCTTCCGAATGCTTGAAGATTGTCGTAGTCTAACCATTCAGGTCTCAGAAGTAGGTTCAACAAAAGAGTGGTCTTACCACATCCAGACTTTCCGACGATTAACCGTCTTATACTTCTAGGTCAGAGAGGATTATTGAATCTCTTAGATAATATGTCGTTCCACGATAAATCTTTAACTTCTATTTTAATTATATCTAATTGTATTTAAAGAGGATGTATTGCGTAAAGTGTAAAACTCGTACTGAAACAAACAATATTCAAAATATTACAACGAAGAATGGAAGGTCAATGCTTAGAGGCACATGTGATATATGTGGAGGGACAAAGACACAATTCGTGAAGTCTTGAAGGTGGTGATTTAGTTGAATCTTTAAATTCGGTTACCAGCGATATTAAGCTGCCGTGGGCTAAATATCCAGGTGAGATGCACTTGTCGGGACATTCGTTTACTGGTCCTGGTACTAGACTTGATTTGAGGTTGAATTCCGATGGAACTCCTAAGGATTGGTCGAAGCCCGTCAATAGAGTCGACAACGCTACATATCATGATGATTTAGCTTACGGCCAGCACTCCGATACAGCTTCTAGGAATGTCGCCGATAGAGTGATGGCTAACGAGTTGAATAATATTCCTAACCCTAGCTTACGAGACCGAATAGAAAGAACTCTTGTCAAACCTATATTATCTACCAAAGTCAGTCTCGGGTTAGGTTTAAAAAAAGCCTAAAATTACAATGGACCGACCAACTCGCGGATGAGTTGCACAAGCCTGTAGTAAGACGTTTTAGGAAGAGGAAGGTGTACGTTTGTGGGATAGATGAAATATGGGCTGCTGATTTAGTCGATATGCAGGCTTTCGCTAAAGATAACGATGGTGTAAAATACCTGCTAACCGTAATAGATGTATTTTCCAAGTACGGTTGGATCGTACCATCAAATGATAAGAGTGGAAAATCTACGGCTAGTGGCTTCCTGAAAATATTTGAGAGCGGTAGGAGACCAGGAAAAGTATGGGTTGATAAGGGTAAAGAATTTTATAATAAAGACGTTAAGAAATTAGTCGAGTTGTATTCTACCGAGAATGAAGAAAAATCGTGCGTTGTTGAGCGTTGGAATAGGACGATGCGTGAAAAAATTTTTATGTATTTTACAGCTCATTCAACTAGAAGATATATCGATGTGTTGGATGAAATGGTTAGTAATTATAATGAAGCTAGGCATTCTTCCATTAAAATGACACCCTCTAAAGCTAGTTTGAAAATGAATGAAAAGGCTGTATGGATGAACTTAAATGGAAGTGAAATTCCAGAACCCATTAAGCCTAAGTTCTCGGTAGGCGATAAAGTTAAAATAACGAAGAAGAAAAATATATTTGAAAAAGGATATACACCTAGATGGACTGAGGAAATGTTCAAAATTGCACAAGTTCAGTATACGGATCAACCAACTTATAAGATTACTAATTATAATGGTGAGGAAATACAGAGCTCATTTTACGAACAGGAGCTACAGAAGACTACTCAAGAAATATTTAGACTAGAAAAGATAATCAGGAAACGGAGAAACAAGTCGCTGGTGAAATGGTTGCGTTATCCTGAGTCATTTAATTCCTGGATTGATAATGAAGACTTGGTGGTCACATGGTAATGACTCATCATCGAAATTTTGGAAATACTCGTGACTTTTGACCTATTGGTGGACGTTTTGACCTAGGGCTTTGGTTTGTGCGTGAATTGTGACTCATCATCAAACCTATTGGTAGTTTCTCGGACCTATTAAACTGTATTAGTTGATGTTTAACCTAGGACTTAGGTTTTTGCATGAATTGGTTTTTGTAACCTAGTTATAGGTTACAAATACGTTTTTGTAACCTATTAGGTGGGTGAATTGACCTATATTGTGGTCAATTGAGCTAGATAGCGCGTTTCCCTACTACTACGTTAATTTTTATTAATCCACACACCTTCCAGCTCTTCGAACCTTTAAGTATTTACGACAAACGCGTTATTACAACACAGCTTTTTATCATAATTATGGGAGAAAAATCGTCAACTAAAATGTTAATAGTACTTCGATGATGCAATTACCTTTAGTGGTGATGCCGACACATTGTACAGTGAATGCATATTCTTTCACATCTGCTACACTGAATGGACCTTTCAAATCCTCAAATGAGAACAATTTGTAGGAATTTTGTATACTGCAAAATGTTTGTCCTGGTCTTGTATCAATTTGGTAAGACATGCAGCTTTCGTCCTTTATACAGGAAGAGCGGCATTCTTCATCTGTGGTGATTGATGGCCGTGCCATTGCATTATGGGAAAGATATCCAGGATATCTTATTTCAAACATTGGCGTACAGTCCGGTTGGTTCACAAACTTCTTCTCTGAAATTGTAAAAATATTCTTCGATTCAACGAATTGTTGTAGACATTTGACTCAATAAACAAATAAATGCAACCCATTGCATAAAAGTCATAAATGGTCAACTGCTTATGATGACCCACTGTAACTCTATCAGCTTGAATATAATCGACGAAGAAGGTAATATAGTGTCACAAAATCACAGAAGCGAACAATTCGTTTGCTTACAATAATTGTTCTGAATTAAAATTATATCTGTGACAGGAATGTCTGTTTACACATCTTAACTTTGAAAGAAGAACCTTATAAAAACGGCTGTTATATTACATATTAGGCCTATATAAAGATTGATTGAAGCATATCCAGTCAAACAGTTCCGCATCAATCATTGAATCAATCAGTTAGAGGATCCTAAACTAAGTGTTCCATCGCACACACAATCAATTCATTCAGTCTCGTAGGCCTATGTAAGTTAAAATATGACCAAACATTGGAATCTTCCCGATCATCAATGCCAAAGCGAATAATTAGAAAGATTAATGGTGTTGTGGCATTCTGCCGCCCGAGCGCCTGCCTAGCGCTAACGGACGGGGTCGACCCCAGCTCGCTGACACGCCTGGAGTCGTCCGAGTCACTTTCTTGTAAAATCTCAATGCCAAATAGCTGCTCTCTATATCTACCAGGATGATCGCTCTCACCAGGCTAGATTAAGGATGGGCCTCTGCTCCAAGAAAGGTAACACTGTTCAAATTAGTCACGAGGTCTGACTCTGCGTATTCCGCGGTCGCCGGATGGGCAACGTTCTGAGGATGGCCGTACTCAAAACAGGGTTCGTAATCATTCCGGCAGGAGTCTTTCTCGCCTTGTCTACCTTCCAAGCTACTAGCCTCTTCTTCCTGTCTACCTGATGTCGTACCATTCAGCATCTTGTGACTCTGAAACTATTGCCAATAAGGGACGCCGAACGTTCTCTTAAGTTACGAGGTTCAGAATGACATACTTAAGATAAGTCCCAAAGTCATATCGGTAGCTAAATTCAACGTCTTGCACTCCTAGACATTACTGTTCGCAACTCTCTAAACTCTGTGGTCTTAGACACTACCAGTCTCACAGCTCTTCGTCATATCATGCTAGACACAGCTATCACGCCCTCTACTCAACACGTATCCCTCGATCTATTTCCGTGTATGGCATAACGGCCGCACACGTATATTTTATCATGCACCCAAAATTGACGGAGTAAGTTCCCGTCCTCTGTGTTGGCAGTAACCCACCAACACTGATATATTCTGCTTCGATAAAAATGACAATGGCATGGTATTCACGGACTCTGATAGTGAAGGTCTTCTGTCTAGAACCTTCGCTGCACACCTATCTGCACACAGATCTTCGATCCGACCTACGCACGAGGGGCCCAACCTCGCACTTCAATCAGTTCTCAGAACTGTGTGTGACGACAAGCAACCATGTATTCATTTGGGTACCCGATTACCCAAGCGTACTCGTATCGATCACTTCGATCAGACACGCAAGTAGATACACTTCCGGAAAATGGGAGGAGTATCTATGACCAACGTAGGTAGCTAACAGTAATATTTACGCATCGATCAATTCTTCGTCTACTGGTCTACTTGTTATCTATAACCTGGGTTTCCGACTACCCAGACTTTCACGTGCCGCTTGGTCCATTTCCGTGTGCGGCATACCGGCCTCACACGCATAAGTTATCATGCACACGATTGACCGTCTTCCGCGTTGGCAATTGTCCGCCAACACCGTAATATATTCTGATTCTCGGGAAACCGGAAGGAGTAACTATGACCAACGAAGGTAACAAACAAGAGTACTTATCGAAAGACCATAAAACCATCAAGAAGTGTTATTTGACTTGTAACCTGAAGGTATCAATCGGCACCAGTGTTTTCTCTTGTTTGTAACGTGCTCTTCTAACGTGTTCACCCTCCACGTATAATTCCAGAGGGTCCTTGGGAATTTCCCGGTATTTCTATCGAACGGCCACCCGAACTCTGTCACTGTCTGTACCACTCTCGGCCCCCGGGCCTCTCTGACTGCATGCGGTCGCTAATCCTGGGACTCACCCAGTCTGTATCTATCACGGCCACCCGAATGTTAACGATCTAGACAACCCGAACTTCCATGGTCTCCGACAACCCAAGTGTTGCCGGAAAACCCCGAAAGTAACTATGACCACGTTAGGTAGCCATGTATATATATTAACGAAACCGTACATGGAAAAGACTATGCGGAAACACCCGTAATTGTTGCGGTCTTCGGCACCAGTCACGACCGTTTCTTGTAATCGTCGAACGCATCATCGAGATCACCCTCACCGTATTTTATCGAACGTATCGACTGGGGAACTTTCCCCGTATGTGCCAACGCTCCACCGGCAGCTCTCTTTCGGTCTGTACGGCTGCTACTCTGGGAATCTACCCGGTTTGTATCTCTTGCGGCCACCCGAATTTTCTCGATCTCGGTCACTCGAATATTTACGTCTCTGACAACCTGCTGGAAACTGGCAGGAGTAGCTATGACCGAACTAGGTAACCAACAAGTATATTTCTTGGCCTGCATTCATCTGTTATATACTTTTGTATCCGATCACCCAGACTCTCACATGTCTGTAACTCTCATTGACTACGTTTATTCCTCTCATCGTAGGAACATATTTGTACTCGTCACCTAGAGCTCTGACCAACGGTAATGCACCAACTCTCGCAAACTTCGTTTCTGAGTCCTCAGACTCGATTCTCTCACAGGCACCTAAGGTAAGTGTCACCACGTTACCTCTGTGTTTCGCACAGACCTGTATGATTATAATAACTTCTTTCTCTGAAGCAATAGTACTCTCTTATACACTGGAACGAACCACGGACAGATCTTTCGAGGAAGTCCTCGAAAAGAGATTATGTAGTTAGATCTACTTGAAGAAGTTCTGCGGCTAGTCCCGCAAGTAGAAGCCTCGCGGGAAAACCGCGAGTCAAGATATTGCAACTAGACATTGAACTGAATATACTTCGGTAAAACGAGAGGAGTAACTATGACCGACATAGCTAGCCAAGTAGAATATTTACCGAAAGACGGTAAGACAATAAAGAAGACATGCTGCGGGGACACCGCAAGTACAGATATTACGTTTAGTAACTCAAGTAAAGATACGCGGAAAAACCGCGACCTAAGACATTGCCATCAGACACGCAAATCAACAGATTGTTGGTAAACGGGAGGAGTAAGTATAACCACGTTAGGTAGCCAAGTATAGATATTGACAGAAAACCGTAAATAGAAAAGAATATGCGGAGACACCCGCAATTGATCAGGTTTTCGGCACCAGAGGGAACTTTCCCTTTATCGAACGCACCAATGGGGTCACCCTCCCCGTATTTATTGAACGTATTTATGTTTTCCAGTAAGTGTCAACGGCTTCACGGGGCCGCCCTCCCCGTCTTTTAACCAACGTGTACTAGGGAACTCTTCCCGTATATTGTCTCAACGGCCGCCGTAATCTGTCTTTCTCGATTATAATAGCACCTCGTGGATTTACCCGTTATATTATATCCACGGTCACCGAGGCCTCTCTCGATGTAACGTTCGGTTGCTCAGGGCTTTACCCGATCTCTATTTCTAACGGCCACCGACGGGGTCACGTTTCCGACAACCTGCTGGCAATCGTGAGGAGTAACTATTACCGATCTAGGTAGCCAACAAGATTATTTCTCGGCCACCAGAACTCCCACGGTCTGCACGGTCGGGGATTTTTCCCAGTCTATCTCTCTGTCGGGTCGCTACGCACTCTCGAACGGCACCCAGACCTGTGAGCATTTCTCACGATCGGTCTTTCCTCTGTCAGCCAGTTGACTCCTACGATCAGGGCACGGTCCGTCTTGCGATCGACGGCAGAGGGGCCCACCCCACCAGATCAGCGAAAAGCAGCACCGGCCTGACCGCAAGAGCGGCTGTCACTAGAGGTCGTATTTATATGGCGACACGATCTCTGGAGCGGTACGTGAACCACTCTACGTATGAAACAGTACGAACCACTGCTCCACATATATAGCGATGCACCGCATGTCAGACTATACTCAAGCCAATTCATGCGTCTGCAAGCTATGCAATGAACTAAAAACTGCCGATCGGTCCTCCCTCCTATACCAACGCTATAAAAAATAGACGTTAAAATAACGCTATGGCGAGCCGATTATTCACAACTTATTTACAATAAATTCTTCCTTCATGCCTTGTGGCCTGTCCGCCACAGTGTTTTATGTTAATAAACAAAGATGGATGCTTTCAACATTAACTCAACAAAGGAGAATCTATATCCGCATATCAATGAGAGTGCCTAGGAATAATCAGCAATAAGGCAGCTCAACTGAGACTGAGCAGCAGCTCAAATTTGGTGGAACTAAAAACCATCGTCTCTCTAACGGTCCGAATATTCTATTAAGTGTTTGGGAAACCATTGCTGCTAGTTGTTGAGATGGTATATCTACTACTTTACTGAGATAAACGTTGGATTGTAAATTCAAAACTTAACAAATGGTGTAAACTAGGGCTGTACCAAATAGCTGATTTTCACTATTCGGCCGAATACGAATAATTGGACCACCTATTCGGCCGAATACGAATAGTGTACAAAATAGGTTACCAGACAAATTTCAAAATGTTAGCAAAAGTTTCAGTTTAGCCCATTTAATACATAAACTAGATGTAAATGGTTAACAACATGAAGGCCTAGGCCTATCTTTTGCATCCTTTTGTCAGTCTGTGTAAACTAGGAATAGAACTAATTTAACTACACTTAGAAATGAGACAGCTGACATTGCGATACCGTTGTTCAGGCGGTAGAAAGTTACTGCGACCATATGATATTACAGCCACCGCTTGTGCAAAAACAAATGTCACATGACCTCTATTCATTTTCGCACCGACCGCTACTATTCGGCCGAATATCGTATAGTTAATTCTTAAAATTGAAATTCTTGAAATTTGATTTCCCTTTTCTTCCTACATCTTTTGCTCAAAAGTGCACACGCCTCGACGGCGCAATTGCAGTTGTACTGCAGAGCAATTGCTCAGTGTCCCTACACAATGACTGACACCTCGGACTAGGGTCGAACCCGCTCACTTAGCACACACTGAGTGTTACGGGGCCGACCGCTCTAACCGATCAGCCACCGTGTCGCACAAAACTATTATATAAAAATATACTAAATATTTGGCCCACTATTCGGCTCCGAAACAAATACGCAGCGAATATTCGGTACGCGCTTACAGTCCTAGATTCAATATTGATCAGATAGGCTAATAAGCCGTTGATTAAAAATACTGTTCATGAGCAAGCGTTTTGTTGCAAAATAAACCCATGCAATCCTACTCAAAGCTTGCAGCTGCGCTTCCGAACTTTGAGAAGTGACACTCTGAAGATGGAAGCAGATGAATAGAACCCAGACTAATTCTCTTGGCATCATGATGAGATGTTGACCACTCTGCGATCAAGTGCTGAAAGTCAGTAAAATAAATTTAAAGTGGATTTTTACAGCTGTAATTAAGTAGTTTACATGATTAAAATCACGTGTATTGTATTTATATGTAGGGCCTAAAGGAGACAGTTCTGGAACATTGTTGCACAATTTACGATGCCGCATATACAACAATACGTTTCCTTAGAAAACGCAGAACTTTATGATTGAGGAATAGTTGACATTAAACGCTAAAATGCTTACACGCGCATTGACAGGAGTGGGCGTGAAGTGTGTTTCTTACAATGAAATCAGCATAGGCTTATTATGTTTTAGATAAGTCCAGCTCCAAAGACGGCGCGTGTTGAAAATATGTTATGTCTGCTAACTAGATAATGGTTTCTGACTTATTTAGAGAGACCCTTTAAAATTAGGGCTACGAAGAAAGCTCCCAAATATTAAACGTCAAACAATCAACACCCATGCATGATACCTAAGCCCAAGAACCATAAGCATACAAATGTTTGCTGCCGCGGTAGGCCTACGATTATTTTGCAGCAGCTAAGCAAGAAATGCCGCTGACATTTTGCTGTTACTGATGAAAGATTAAATTCATGGATAAAATAATTGTCATTTAATTTCAAATCCGTCCTAAATATCCTCTTGATGCCACTTTCAGAGATGTCCCCAAACGATGAAAATAACAAGCACACGCAAACGGGCATTAAAAGGCCGGACAATGTTTATGTTAGAAGGCATAGGGTGCATACCTATTTCAAAGGATCGATCATTCTGAAGCAGCTCAACATCGATATTTAACTTTACTAGAACTTAGTAGTAGGCCTACTTGAACTGGCAGATTACAGTACGATAACAATCATCAAAAGTGAGACCTTAAACGAAACGTGCCCTACCTTTGATTTCTTCGTAAATTGTAGCCACCTGCAACTTCCAGATGAAGATGAAAATGTAACAATGGGCAATACTATATATATACACGTGGGAATTCAATGATATATTATGTTGTTGTCGATTAATCGTGTGCAGATCTTGCATTCTCAGAATGAAAAATCTGCACCTAGCCAACCTTTGCTCGAATGATGTATTCCGATGTACTGATAGCGTTTAATCATAATTTACCCACCGCTCATTGAAATACACAGGAGATCGTCAATAATTTATTATATAATGTCAAAACAGAAGCTGATCCGTAAATTAAATAATTCGTTAATAGGCCATACGGGTGTCAATAAACTTTTGTGAGCTTCGACAGCACTGCCATCTTGGAATTATTCAAACAGTGTAATGTAGGCTAACAATTGAACAATATGGACGTCATTTGACGTATGTCAAGATTGTGATTCAAAATGGTGTTCGATCATACCAGATATTTACCGGACAATGCAATAAACAGTAGGAACAAATTAGTACAGTACGGCTTTGTACAACATATGCAAAAAATCAATAGAGTTGATCAGTAATGTCTAAATATAAATAGAACAATATCGGTCTAGACATGCAAGACAATCAATGTATGCTTTGCGCATTACGCACACAGCATACATTGATTGTCTTGCTTGACTATGGTCTATCAGAACTATAATTGCTCATTGGCGTGTCGTGTTCAACAAAGTGGCCCTCAAGATCTATAGGGTACGTGGGGCAGCATGAGCGTGTCCGGGTACAGTCAGTGATGAACAGGATGACTCGCCAACGGTATCTGCCTGAGGATGCTCCTGCATTCGAACACTTTAGCCGGTTGGCCGATGCGGGTCTATTCAAAGCGATACTGGAGAATCCGGGTCACGTGCTGCGCCGTTCCTTCCTCCAATAAAGGCGATCTCCTACTCCCTACGCCCAAATGACCGTGTAATTCCACAGGCAGAAAATCCTTTTTAATGAGAATGCTGTATTTTTTGTAAATGCATTGCTTTTTAAAAGACAATCTCCTAATCCCTATACCCACATGACCGTGTAATTCTGCAGGCAGACAACCTAGAACGAAAATCTAATTTAATATCTAAGGACAGCGCTATACTTTTAAACTAAGTGTACTGTCGTTCCACCGCCCTCCGCTCCGATTGCTAGGCTGCAGCGTTTGAATGAGGGCGGATAGAGCATCCCTCGTGATTTTCCCTTGGAAACATGGACATCAGAACTCACTTCGCCATCCCTTAAGAAATTATTTCGGCAGAGGCGTCGATCCTCTCTGAGTGATTGGAGGCAAACTCCCGGTCCCCAGTATTAGGAAGGCAAAATATTCCCCCCTAAGACTAAAAGATAATCATCCCCTACCTGAAATGGGAAGCATTTGCCTCCGGACCCCCCTATGTGTGTGGACGCCCCTACATTGCGGTAGTTGCTTATTTCTACCGGGTAATTCGTACTTACTTTGCCGTTTAGCAGTTCACTCCTTCTAAGCTCATTATTTATGAGCTCAGTGGTATCCGATGGCATTGGCGTGGCCCTTGTCGGAGGAACAATCAATTCCACTAATTGACCTGGGTTCGTGACCGGAATCACGGCATTGTTTACCCTCAACTTGCGCTTTACAATTTCTCGGTGCATATAGCTGTTTCATTGATGATGTGTCTTCGTTACAGATTCGTTTACAGACATTAATTTCTCCATCAGGCACAGCATCATTTTGTTTTGCCTTTCACTGTCTTCTCGTGTCTGTTCCCAAAATCTCGTCATCATCTCTCCTGTCTGTCTGGTACTCTCTCCCTGGAACTGACTGTCAGTTTTTGCAAGAGACACGGTTTTCATTTTATACGCAAATTGCTCTGCATGTCCTTAGATATCAAGGACACAAAATTGTTGGTCCGGTTAAGCAAGCCTCTTGGACTCTAAGACTTGTGCATGTACTGAAATCATAGTTTGTTTATCTGTCTTAATAAAACTTGAACATGTCAAGTCTCTCTCTCAGGGCTTGAAGTAGGACGGTATGAAACGGTATGCCATACCGGCACCTCTCCTGGCCGACTGCAGTCAGACCGGTACTTCTCCAGACCAAAAAGTCATATATGGCAGGAGAAGGAAATAATTCTTGTAACCATACAGGTGTAGCGATTTCAAATTACCCCCCCCCCATTCACCTTACCCCCCGGTAACTTGAAATCGATTTCAAGTTACCCCCGGGGGTAACTTGAAGGCGATTTCAAGTTGCCCCCTACGATTTCAGATTACCCCCAGGAATAATCTGAAATCAACTTCAGGCTACCCTCCGGTAACTTTAAATTGATTTCAAGTTACTCTCCGGTAACTGACTACTCCACTGCTAGCCTTCTATCTTTATGTGTTACGTGTTTTATTAAACAGACTGGTCAACATTAGTTGAAAGCATAACAATTTAGCATTTTGACTAATTCAGAGAGGGGGTAATGTGAACACGGAGGGGGTAATCTGAAATCGATTTAAGATTACCCCCTAGGGTTATCTGAAATCGATTTCAGATTTACCGGGGGTAACCTGAATTGGGGGGTAACTTGAAGTCTTTAAATCGGCTTACAGCAGCGATTGCCAGACATTCGCTTTCATTTCTCTTCGATAACTCTGTGCTCGTATTGGCTGAACGTCGTCACATTAAAAGAATTCTTTCGTCGCTGATATCGGTGTGGTTTTTAAGACAACTGACAGACTACGCAAGAAAGAATAGGGCGCCACCTTGATATCAAGGTCATGAAAGGTCGGTTATCTAGTATCGGTCGCATCTACTGCGGCCCGCGCACCTTGTGACCGTATAGTGACGTATCGCTACTAGTTATTTATATAACGTGTTAGCGCGGGAAGTTCTGCTTGAAATTATGTTAATTTAAAGTTAGAAAAGCTTCAAAATTTACATGTATATCTATCAAAGAATAGTTACAAAACACAAAACCGACCATGGAATGAAATGGTAAGAAAACAAAATTCCAAGAAATATTGGATTTCTTTATTAATAAAAAAATCACCGTTTGACATTTTATACTACAGGAGATAAAGCAGCTGCGGTGGATATTCAACCCAATAATGACGTTGTCCTTTCTGATGCTGCCAAATCTGTAACATATGGTCAGCCTTTAGGGGATCAGGGTCAACCAAAGCTGGATGTGGACATTAGCAAAACGAAATACGAGGCTCCTGTTCGGCTGATCTTGACGGCTTATCCTACTAACGACATCTCTAAGCTGATAAACACGCTTTACAATTACTTAAACCTGATAGTCTCATATTCAATTATTGACGTTTTCAGCTATAAATGGTCGATAATTTTACTTTTATTATAACTGATGAATTTGTTAACCTCATACGCATGACATAATAATATTGGACCTACCACATATTGCATCATAATGATTGCTGATTGTGGTGAAAATTTATCTTTTACAATGTTCGCCCCTACCGCTAAGAAAATAGCGAAATGGCGCCACTGTCTGATTGCGAAGCTTTCAAAAAAAACTGCCATTCATGATAAATGTATAAATGTTTAAACAATATCCTTCGCTCATTAGGTAAAAAGAATTAGCAAGGAGGAAAATGTTATTGTGGTCACTGTAGTATTCGAGTTATTTGATGAACGAATTTGAGAAACTGGTAGACTATCAGTCAGATTGGAATCCCAGATTATGGAGCCATTTTAACCAAGACTATAGGCCTAATAATTTGCCATTCATATGTTGAATGACATCTATAGGTTGACTTCTTAATTAATTTTCATCATTGAATTAAATGTAATAGACACAAACACAAATATGAACGGCAGCGATTGATCAATTTAATGACTAATCACTAGCTACATTATTTTCCCACATTTCGTCATTTATTCCAAGTCCGTTGAAGACTTTGCCATCGTCTATATCTAACTCTCATTTGACTCAGATGGTATGGGATCTTCTTTTAACGAAGTTGTAGTCGTTGATATCGGTCACCCTGTGATATAAATTAATCAAAGAAACTGTAACGATATTGATTCTATATTTAGATCAATCGCTTGAGCAATAGAGAATTGCATGCACGTGCCATGTATACAGACAGCTATGTACCTAAACAATCTATTTATAGATACCCTTTGAATAATAACAATTTACGTGTCTGGGGAATAAAATATTTACTCTACGCTCATAATATGCTATAGTAGGATGGCAGCAGACAACAGCGCAGCAGCAAATGAAATATAGCATTACAACGTCGAGAGCGACGATAAATGAACACGGGTACGTAGGCCTAATTCTCGAATTTAGTCCTCTTGTAAAGATCTATCGCCATGTGAAAAGCCGATAGTGAAATGAAGCAGACAGCAAAATTGATGCAACAACGGTTAAACACTCTGTCCTACCTTTTGAGCACTTCCTAATCACAACGTATTCACTTGCTACTCTGTTGAGGTAACCATAATAAGGCATGAGACGTGTCCAGTCTTTTTGTATATGGCATTTAATCACGATGTCTTCGTTTAAATCTGAGAAGTAGAAAGCAGTGCAAGTAGGTGTGGCGAGACAAAGCAATTTACAGCCTTCTTGGCTCTTGGGTTCTGCCTCTGGAGTGGCGTCCAATGAGCCGGCCAGATACGGCTTTTCAACAACGAACGGTTCTATAAAAAATCAGAGACATCATCTAGCAAACATTAAATATCAACAGGCTTCAGTGCTTCTATTCATTGAGAATAGCAGCAGATTGCTATTCGTCTGTCTACCATTCTAACGCCTTGGTCAGACTTTCCATTCAAAAACTCTATTACATTGATTCAATCATTCATTCATTACGAAGATTTATATAGCGACCCATCAAGGCTACTACTCAGGAGCGCTTCCGACCCCAGCCAGCACAGCTAAAAAGAACAGTTTTAGAGCGAATATAAAAGGAGTCTGAGTGGATCCTTGGCCGCTTGGCGACAACCCCAACGCCAACGGGAGCGTGTTCCAGAGCGAGGGGCCAACCATTGAGAACGCACGATTCTGTTTAGTAGTTGTACGAGCAAATGGGACAATGAGCAGGCAGGCCTCGCTCAGTCAGTAGAGTCAAATGAGCATAAGCTCAGTCAAAACTAAGTCGGCTCTGGAAAGTCTGATTATGTTCTCTATAATATTAACAGTCTATAGGATCCTCATTATCCTTCTATGGTGCCCTTCAGAATACTGATATTCACCTTCTCTTGATAGGCAAGCAATATTGCCAAGACTGTCCTGGTATTGGTCTCTGGAAATGTTCAAATGATCAGTCAGTCATCTTTATAGCGCCAGCTTTCGAAGTTATTCTATTCACGCGTTAGAACAAAGTTCCACGTGACCCTCAACGGTTCCATTCCTTCTTAATGGTCAATATCTAATCGTAATCGTAATCTCCAAACTTTTAAAGCGCCACTCGAAAGCCAAGCGCAGGATACCAGCTCATTCACGAGCACTGCGTCAAATCTGAAAGGTTGTCAAAAAGGATAGTCCGTGGGAGGTCAGAGTCCGGTTTTTAAAAGGTCAGCGAAGGCAGAGCAGCTGTTAAAGAGGGTATCGTTTTAGTAGAGGATTGACAGGTAGAATATAAAGTAAAGAGTTTGAGTAAGAGTTCTTGAAAAGGTGAGACGTAAGTTTAGAATGAAAAGCACGGGGGTGATCGATAGTGGAGCCTGGGACATATGATGTTGGATGACATGCAGCGATGACGGTGGAACGAAAAAAGTACGAAATCCAGAACAGATCGTTCCAGAGTCGTGTTGCGGCGTTGGATATGGTTCGGTTGGGTAACTTGAGATAAGAAGTAACCGGGGGTCGAGTAAGGGTGAGACAAGAAGATGATCGGGTAGAGCAGGTTGGCTGGATAGTGAAGGAGCTCAAAGAATATATTTGCGCTGCGGGTATTGTCTGGAGTTGTAAGTTAATGATAGTTGAACTTTGAGGTGAATGCGCTCTGGGATTTTTAGCCAGTGGAATGATTAAATGATTGGAGTGATGTGATGATGATTACTGTTAATCATCATCCCATTTCTTTATATGTTCATTTTCAAGAAATCGTTTTCAATGCTGCCTCGCCTATAATATTCAAAACTTGACCTATTGTTATTTAATAACCCTGATAATATTGATGTACTGTTGACCTATTGTGGTTTTATCCAATGGTTTATCTATGCAGGAATCGACAAGAATGTATTCCGTCACCAGGGCACGCGTTGTCCGATGAATCTCTTCTAACTTCTGTCCATCTGTCTTTATCAAACAGAATGGTGATCCTGCAGAGTTCCTGTCGATCTGATAGGAAACGCAGCGCGGCTCAAACAGACATGTTAGTGTGCATAATTGCTCCGTTGTAACGAAGGGATGAGGTGTCGCCAGTTTCGAAACACTTTCGTGTAATTTCTTGAAACCCGGAGGACACCCTACAATTTTCAGAATAACTTGTTAATAATAATAATAATAATAATAATAATAATAATAATAATAATAATAATAATAATAATAATAATAACGCCAAGGTGGAGGAGGGTAACATCCGGGCCGCATCGCGCATCCTCTGCAGCCAAGAACGCCCAATCGAAGCGACGATAGAATCTCTCAAAGCCATACAAGAGAAACATCCTCCGAACTAATGGGAGGCCCAAATGGCAGACTTACCTAATATGGCGCCCACTGGTCCATTTCAAGTCTCGGTGAGGGAAGTCGAGAGAGCAATACGATCATTCCCGGCAGGGTCATCTGGGGGGCCGAATGGACTACGCCCCCAGCATCTACTCGACCTAATAAACAACAGAGAGTCAGCGGGTACATTGCTCCAGGCCACGACAGGTTTCAAATTGCCTAGATGTAGTGCGACATAAGATTGATCTGAAGCTATGAACTGAACGCATTTGGTAGGGATTAATCGATGAAGTATGAGTGAAGTAATTATCAAAGCACGGAGGTAGTTGGTTGTTGAAGTACTTATACATAAGAACATTCGTCTGGAGTGCATTTAATTGAGTCATGTTTAGAATTCTAGTCCTATTAAACATATCACTAGACGTAGATGTTTCGTAAGCAAAACAACCCAAGATTACTCGGATAATTCTTTTTGAAGGGATGCCAATCTCTTCAATCTAGAATTGTAGTTTGAAGCCCATATGATATTGCCATAGAAGAGGTAGGGGTGGATCATTGTGTAGTAAAGGTTAAGGAGGATTTTACTTGGCAGGAGATAAGCAATTCTTGAGACTATTCCGATGTTTTTTGCTATTTTGGAAGCTATATTAGAGATGTGATCGTTCCATGAGAGATGCTGATCAACTTGGATACCAAGGAATTTTACGGAACTAACACAAGGAATTACAATATCGTTAATATTTATGGATTCGTTAACGAGAGGGAGTTGTTTACAGTGAGATCGGAAAACTATATAATTGGTTTTGGATACATTTAGTGAAAGTTTATTTATGGCGAACCAGTCACTCACATGAGTGAGTTCGTGGTTTAGGAAATGGATTAGTCCATCCAGCGTTTGGTGGGATGCAAAAATATTTGTACCATCCGCGAATAGTAGAAAGTGCAGTAATGGCGCAGCATTAGGAAGATCATTGATAAATACCAAAAACAGAAGGGGTCCTAAAATGGATCCTTGTGGGACTCCATACCGAATTAGCCGGGGAGAGGATAAGAATCCATTACAAGAAACGCGTTGGTACCTCCTCTGCAAGTAATTCTGTAGCCATTTCAGAGGAGTACCTCTTAAATTCCTATGTTTCAAATTTTTGACTTAAGATTTTATGGTCCACGGTGTCAAATGCTTTGGCAATATCAGTGAATACACCTATGGAAAATTCGTTGTGATCAATAGTTTCAGAAATTTTGTCCTGGAGATCTATTAAAGACATCATGGTGGAGTGTCCGGCCTGAAATTCGTGTTGATTACGATTTAGAATATTATGCTTAGTAATAAAATCTGAGAGCCTAGCATACATTGTTTTTTCAAATATTTTTGAGAAAAAAGTTAATATAGAAATCGGTCTGTAATTTTTAGGTTCATCTTTCTGGCCCTGTTTATGAATAGGGACAACTTAGGCAATTTTTAGTTGATTGGGAAATTCGCCATTGTCAAAGGAGCAATTAATAATCGACGCCAATGGATGAACTATAAGTTCCATGATAGGTTGAATTAGAGTAGGATCTAATTCATCGACACCGGTACTATGAGTAGATTTGAGAGATTGTGCAAGTGCTAGTATTTCCTCTGGAGAAGTAGGGTAGATGGCAAAGGAATTAGGAAGGAGAACTTTCAAAAAGGTGAAAATAGGAAGGTCATTCAAGGGGATTTTATTCACCAGATCCTGGGCAATATTACTAAAATAGGAATTAAATCTTTCAGCGATTAGTGCTCCGTCCGAAACTTCTCTATCATTAATAGTCAAGAAGTTAACTGACGAGTCAGGTTTTTTAGTTTTTAGGATCAACTTGATAGTATGCTATGTTTGTTTGATGTCATCTTTGAATTTGAGAAATTCATTTTTATAGTAGTCTTTTTCAAGTTTATTTCTCAAGGTTTTGAATTTTTTACGATAGGTCTTATACTTCACATTATTAGAGGGAGTCGGGTCGTTTATGAAACCAGCATACAGTTTAGCTTTCTTGTTTCGGGACTTAAGAAGACCTGGTGTCATCCAAGGCTGCTTAAGTTCACTTCGACGCTTCTGGTTTTTGGCATAAATGGGAAATGCAGAGTCATAGGCCTTTTTTATGAGGTGGTTAAAAACCTGATAAGCAGCATTCGTGTCACTGTTGGCATAAGCTTCATCAACAGGCGACCAATCAGTTTGACTCAGTAAGTTATTAAATATAAGTTTGGCATTAGAGTCCGAGCGACGGGTATACGTTGGGAGAGGGAAGCTAGGAGTATCCGGTTTATGGTCTATCCAAGCCAGGATTGGAAGATGGTCAGAAGTATCATCAATTAAAATAGTAGAATCCGGTACCTTAGCAACCCTATTAGTGAACAGGTTATCAATGAGAGTAGCTGTAGTTGTAGTTATCCTAGTCGGGCGCGTGATAATAGGTAGAAAAAAACTTGAGGATGTAACATGAAAGAAATCGTTAGTGAAGTTATGGTCCGCTGTCTTCAGGAGATCGATGTTGTAGTCACCTATCAAGTAGGTGTCTTTATTCTTATGTTGAAAAACTGTTAACAGCTCAGACCATTCGGTAATAATGTGGCGGACAGGCCACAAGGCTTGAATGAATGATTTATTTAAATAATCGGCTCGCCATAGTGTTATTTTACGTCTATTTTTTTACAGTGTTGCGCATAGGAAGGAAGACCGATCGGCGGTTTTTAATTGAGTGCATAGCTTGCAGACGCATGAATTGGCTTGAGTATAGCCTGACATGCGGTGCATCGCTATATATGTGAAGCAGTGGTTCGTACTGCTTCATACGTAGAGTGGTTCTCGTACCGCTCCAGGGATCGTTGAGTGTTGCCATATAAATACGACCTCTAGTGACAGCCGCTCTCGCGGTCGGGCTGGTGCTGCTTTTCGCTGATCTGGTGGGGTGGGCCCCTCTGCCGTCGATCGCAAGACGGACCGTGCCCTGATCGCAAGAGTCAACAGGCTGACAGAGAAAGTCCGATCGTGAGAAATAAATGAATAAATGACAGTTCTGTTCGGAAATACGGGGAAGATGGTGACCCCGTTGGTGGCCGTGAGTGATACAGACTGAGTGAGTCCCAGAAGGGACCGACGCATATATCGAGAGAGGCCTCGGCGGCCGACAGAGAGATAGACTGGGAAAAATCCTCGACCGTGCAGACCGTGGGAGTTCTGGTGGCCGAGAAATATTCTGGTTGGCTACCTAGATCGGTCATAGTTACTCCTCGCGAATACCAGCAGGTTGTCGGATACGTGACCCCGTCGGTGGTCGGGAGAAATAGAGATCGGGTAAAACCCCGAGCAACCGAACGCTACATCGAGACAGATTATGGCGACTGTTGAGACAATTTACGGGAAGAATTCCCCAGTGTACACGTTGGTTAAAAGACGGGGAGGGCGGACCCGTGAAGCCGTTGGAAACAGACTGAGAGCTACCGGAGAAGCCGTTGACAAATACTGGAAAACATGAATACATTCGATAAATACGGGGAGGGTGACTCCATTGTTGCGTTAGATACAGGGAAAGTTCCCTTTGGTGCCGAAAACCTAATCAATTGTGAGCGTCTCCGCATATTCTTTATATTTACGGTTTTCCGTAAATATCTATGCTCATACTTACTCCTCTCGTTTACCAGCAATCTGTTGAATTGCGTGTCTGATCGCAATGTCTTAGGTCGCGGTTTCCCCGCGTATCTTTACTTGAGTTACTAAGCGTAATATCTGTACTTGCGGTGTCCCCGCAGCATGTCTTCTTTATTGTCTTACCGTCTTTCGGTAAATATTCTTACTGGCTACCTTTGTTGGTCACAGTTACTCCTCTCGGTTTTCCAGAAATCTATTCACTTGTCTGTCTAGTTGCAATATCTTGGCTCGCGGTTTCCCCGCGAGGCGTCTACTAATTTCTTCTTGTAGATCTAACTACATAATCTCTTTTCGAGGACTTCCTCGAAAGATCTGCCAGTGGTTCGTTCCAGTGTATAAGAGACAGAGTACAATTGCTTCAGAGAAAGTGATTATAATAATACAGGTCTGTGTGAAACATAGAGGTAACGTGGTGACACTTACCTCAGTTGCCTGTGAGAGAATCGAGTCTGAGAAACGAGAGTTGGTGCATTACCGTTGGTCAGATCTCTAGGTGACGAATACAAATATGTTCCTACGATGGGATGAATAAATGCAGTCGATGAGAGTTAAAGACATGTGAGAGTCTGGGTGATCGGATATTAAAGTATATGACAGATGCAAGCAGGCCGAGGAATATACTTGTTGGCTACCTAGTTCGGTCATAGATACTCCTCCCGTTTTCTCCAGGTTGTCGGAGACATGAAAATTCGGGTGGCCGCAAGAAATACAAGCCGAGTAGATTCCCGCAGTAGCAGCCGTACAAACCGAGAGAGCTGCCGGTGGAGCGTTGGCACATACGGGGAAAGTTCCCCATTGAATACGCTCGATAGAAATATCGGGGAAATTCCCGAAGGATCCGCTGGAATTGCATGTGGAGGGTGAACACGTTAGAAGAGCACGTGACAAGCAAGAGAAAACACTGGTGCCGATTGATACCTTCAGGTTACAAGTCAAGTAACTCTTCTTGATGGCTTTATGCTCGTTCGATAGGTACTCTGGTTTGTTACCTACGTTGGTCACAGTTACTCCTCCCGGTTTCCCGAGTATCAGAATATATTACGGTGTTGGCGGACAATTGCCAAAGCAGAGGACGGTCAATCGTGTGCATGATAACTTATGCGTGTGAGGCCAGTATACCGCACACGGAAATTGACCAAGAAGCCCGTCAAAGTCTGGGCAGTCGGAAACCCAGGGTAAAGATAGTAAGCAGACCAAGAATTGATCGATGCGTAAATATTACTGTTGGCTACCTACGTTGGTCATAGATACTCCTCCCGTTTTCCCGAAGTGTATCTATTTGCGTGTCTGATCGAAGTGATCGATACGAGTACGTTTGGGTAATCGGGTACCCAGGTGAATACATGGTTGTTTGTCGTCACACACAGTTCTGAGAGCTGACTAAAGTGCGAGGTCGGGCCCCCTCGTGCGTAGGTCGGATCGAAGATCTGTGTGCAGATAGCGAAGGTTATAGACAGAAGACCTTCACTATCAGTGTCCGTGAATATCGTGCCAGTGTCATTTTTATCGAAGCAGAATATATCAGTGTTGGTGGGTAACTGCTAACACAGAGGACGGGAACTTAGTCAGTCAAATGTGCATGACAAAATATACGTGTGCGGCCGTTTATGCCATACACGGAAATAGATCGAGAGATACGTGTTGAGCAGAAGACGTGATAGCTAAGTGTCTAGCATGATATGACGAAGAGCTGTGAGACTGGTGTGTCTAGGACGACAGAGGTTAGAGAGTTGGGGACAGTAATGTCTAAGAGTATAAGACGTTGGATTTAGCTACCGATAATTGTATAGGCCGAAATGGCTTATGGACTTGTTTCAAATATGTCTGAACCTCGTAACTTAAGAGAACGTTTGGTGTCCCTAAATGGCGATAGTTTTAGAGTCACAAGATGCTGAACGGTACGACATCAGGTAGAGGAAAACGAGGCTAGTAGCTTGGAAGGAATGCAAGGCGAGGAAGACTCCTGCCGGTATGATTATGAACCCTGTTTTGAGTACGGCCATCCTCAGAACGTTGCCCATCCGGCGACCGCGGAATAGGCAGAGTCAGACCTCGTTACTAATTCGAGCCGTGTTACCTTTCTTGGAGAAGAGACCCGTTCCTAATCTTGCCTGGTGATAGTGAACATCCTGGTAGATATAGAGAGTAACCGTTTGGCATTGAGATTTGGTAAGGAAGTGACTCGGGCGACCCCAGGCGTGTCAGTGAGCTGGGGTCGACACCGTCCGTTAGCGCTAGGCAGGCGCTCGGGCGGCAGAACGCCACAATAAACTCAGATAAGTCACTCCCCGGAGGTCTGTAGATGGAACCCATAATAAAATAAGTACCACTAGGCAGTGGAAACTGTAGAAAAAGAGCTTCATAAGTTAAATGTTTCAAGCAATTGGTTGGTAAGGCACAAGAGGAATAGTATAATGATTCCTTAATAAGAAAAGCCACACCACCCCCACACCCAGAAGAACGGCACTTATATTCAAAACTATACCCTGGAATAAGAATATTAGCAGCCTGGGAGTTATCTAACCAAGTCTCAGTCAGGGCCAAAATATCAACATCAAGTAAATGTACAAGGTATTCTAAGTGTTGGAGCTTTGGAATGAGGCTTCTACAATTAATATGCATGAGTGAATGTCGATTCTTATTTCGCAGGTTTAGAGGTCTTAATAGAAGAGTGAGATGAGTATACGGTTTCGTTAAGCCTCCTGTCAAAGTAATTAAGATCGAGATCTACATCTAGGTTGTTAAGTAGTGGACGAGAGGGTTCTATATCGTCAAACAGTTCTAGTTTAGGACCATCCATAAGGAGACCCATCCTTGAATCCTCCATCGTTTCATCGATGCCTTAAATTCATTCTCATCTGACAAGTGGTTATAAGGGAATGTTTGAATCAAGCATTTAGGACAGTACCTGGGAGAGTTATCTTCAGAAATGAAGTAATGATTAATATGGAACGCGCTGAAGCACAGTCTACACTGGATCAAGCAATCACTTGAGCATATTGGAAAGATGCACGAGCTACAGAAAAGGGAATTGCTCATTAGCGTCCCAAGCACAAAATAAACCATAACAGTCGCGAGTAAGAGAATTAAAGAAAAGAAAATGAGGATAGTTCTGCGCATTAGTTGAAGGGAGAGAATTGACTGGTATTCAAATAGTCCGTCTATCTCTCTGTTCAGAATTAGTAGACAGCATCACACAATTTAGTGACATAGGCCTACTTTGCTTGACCTAACAATACGAAAAAAACATAAACTTATCGAACCAGACATTGGGTTGAAAACAAATGAAATTACTCCGATGTTCTATAGAACCTCAGATCTACAAGTTCACTTGGTAATCAATGAGCGTTCAATATTCACCGAAACTGGAAGTCAGTGTGAATTAGTCCAACGAGTAGGCCATAGACGATCGAGACAAACAACGACTCACAGATAGCGGAGTAAGTCCTCTAACGTGGCTACTCTTGTGGGTTTTTCTCCCACGGCTTCTGTAGCCTTGAAAAAGGTAATTCCACCATACGTCCAAGTGGAGGTGATCTTCTTAACCCGGGTGAGAACTTTGAGAATATGGTCGAATTGTGTTTTGTGAGGTTTTCGTTTATGTAGATCTGGATTTCAGACTGCCTCCCTGAACGGGTACGCGCACGAAATTGCATTCGAGAAGAGAAGACCGAGTCCCTGGCGAACTTAGATGTAAATTCGACTAGGACTGGTCGAGTCTGATTTCCTTTAGGTACCGGCAGTCTTCGAGTACTTGCAATATCGGATCTCACCAGAGTCAGGCCCAAACGCGACTCACAGAGGTCCAGAACCGCATCGGCCGATTCTTGATTGCGATTTATTTTCTGGCGTCCACTTGAGACATCGACCGTAGCGGAGGCATCCTCTTTAAGTCCATGAATGATAAGGGAAGTCGCCCTTTTGTGAACCTCCTGCTCTTCCAGTTTTTTAGCCATGGACTTATTTGTAGTTTCAAGGGCAGACATTCTGGTCTGAAGATCAGATATCAGAGACTCAAATTTGTCGTTGATTTTCCCTTCAATCATTTCCCCCAGCGATCGATGCCTTGAAAGTTAACATGACTTGTGCAACAAAGTTTTGAACTAGCGGCGTAAACGACTCCGTTACCTTGGGGATTAATTGATCCATAGTGCGTTGATCCTGAAATAGCTCTACAAGATCGTCAGATTTAAGCGTCTTCTTGGTCATAGTTGCGACTTGACAATTAGTCGAACGAGTGCACAGAGGCATTTATATATATATATATAGGGGTGCATTTGTCTACATTCGTATAGCATAAAACACATGTACAACATTAATCGATACTTTGGATCCATTAAGCAATTTGTGGCATGATATTGCGTCTTAAGTACAAGTATTCAGTACAAGTATTCTTCAGCGTCTCGGGACCTCTTATAGACTTATGGATCCACCTTCTGTTAGTTTCGCTCACACCGATTCTGAACTATCCCAAATCGACATTTCCACAGCGCCCACATGTTGCGAAGTCGCGGAACAAGATTATTCATAGGCGCTTCAACAAAACAACACCGAGAGATAGGCATAGGTCGAGATTCAGACAGGCAGACAGATAAACAGTCAGATGGCTAAAGTGGATGGTGTTTAGACTTGAAGCAGCGATGAGTGTAGGAGGAAGAGACGTTAACAAACCCACAGTGTGTTTCAATACTAAACTAAAAAACCACCACACCATGGGTGTTCGTTCCTCAGAGCTCCGTTGCCGTTTTTCTCTTATTTGTTCTTAATACGACTGAATCTCAGTACAAGTATCTCGCTTTTATCGATATACAGTGCGGCTAGTCATCTCGTTACTGATGATGTAGGCTTACATGGTCCCCATCATCCCAATTGCCTATATATATAAATATATATATATATGTCTAGTCGGTAGTATTAAATCTCTGTTAATAATCTTCTTTGCGAATGAATGTTGTTAAAATCAATTACCTCTCCCTAATGCTCTTACAACTGAATTTATCAGGTATGGTATTCTTCGGAAGCCCCCGAGAGCTTGAATTCGTTCTTTCTAAAAGTTCCCGCTCTTATCTCCCTAGTTAAGTCCCTCGGTATCTGCGTATTATCAGCCGTTGATAGTTCGCTTATTTCTATCACGCACTTCACTAATCTGACACGCTCTTCATATTTTGATCGAAGGTGTCTCAGGGTCAATCGTCACTTTGTGTCCTCCTCCTCCTTCACTGCTTTAATTCAAGTTATGCTATGTTCTCGAATTGATTATTGCGATTCCACAAGCATTGGTATTCCTTAGGTTGAACATCTCCATGCCCTTCAAAATGTTCTCAACATGGCTGCTAAGACAGATGGCTCGAACTTTGAACTTTGTTGGCTCCCTCTCCGTGTTTGCATGTATTAATAAATTCTCATTCTAATCCTAAAGGCTTGACGTGGTCTTTCCCAAACTATTTGGTTGACGTAATACTTCGACCTTATTCAGCTTCCTCCCACCGTCCACTTCGCTCCTCCACTAGGCTACAATAGTGGTCTTTTGGTACCCAGTTTCATAATTGTTTTGGCCAAAGATGGACAGTAATTAAATTGAGTAATTAAAATTACGTAATTTAAATTGCAGTTGTAATTGTTAATTTGTAATTTGCTGCCTTAAATCAATGTAATGTGTAATTCGTGATTCAATTACATTATTGCTTGTTATTTGTAATTTCAAATTTCATTATGAAAAATAAATTAGGGGTTCAGTGTTGCACTAAGCGCTGCGGTCACAGCCGCCACACGCTGGCACACAGTCGGCTATTAGAAACATAGGCCTAGGCGAATCCGAAATTTTGCAATGGACCCATATTGAAGAGGACGGAAGGGAACTACGAAAAATTGTTATTGCAACACAGCTTTATAGCATTATCATAATTATGACAAAAGTTTGTTAAAGAAGATGTTAATAGTACTTCGATGATGCAATTACCTTTATTGGCGATTTTGACACATTTTACAGTGAATACATACTCTTTCACATCTGCTGCACTGAATGGACCTTTCAAATCTTCAAATGAGTACATTGTGTAGAAATATTGTATACTGCAAAATGTTTTTCCAGGTCGTGTATCAATTTGGTAAGACATGCAACTTTCGTCCTCTGTACAAGAATAGCGATATTCTTCATCTGTGGTGATTGATGGTCGTGCCATTGCATTTTGGGAAATGTATCCAGGGTATCTTATTTCAAACATTGGCGTACAGTCCGGTTGGTTCACAAACTTCTTCTCTGAAATTTTAAAAATATTTTGCGATTCAACGAATTGTTGTAGACATTTGATTCAATGCAATATGACAATGTAACCTACTGAGTAAAAAGTCATAAATTGTCAACTGCTTTATATATGGATAAGGAAAATGGAATCAGTTCCGCATAAATCAATAAGAGGATACTAAACTAAGTACTCCATCGCAGAGTCAGCAGTTTCATCTAGTCTTGTATATAAGTGAAAATATGACCAAACATTGGAATTCTCCCGATAATCAAAGCCAAAGCAATTTATTCAGCAGATTAGTTAATGCTAAAAAAATAGGGAGCCTTGGATTAATGTTTTCAACATTAACTCAAATCAGTCAGCAGTTTTGCCACGAATTTCAACAAGAGAGCCTAGGAAAGGTCGGAATATGCTTGGCTCAGCAATTCATAATACACACGAGATGGAAACATATGAAAGGAACGTCATTTCAGCTTTTTTCAGGGGGGCAGGCAAGAATTTTTCTGGCGACGGGGAGTTTCTCCTTCTTATTTAAAATTTGTTTTAGTTTTCTGGCGACGGGGTATCTCCCTCTTGTTTTAAATTTATTCTGGTTTCATTTTAATGTTTTCTGTAGTACCAAAAGATTTGATTTGTTAAATCTTGTATTGGCAAAAACGCTGATACAGTTTCAAAAAATCAAATTATTCAATTATAGGTACCTGTGGTATGATATAATGTTAATATATGAAATTCAATTAGATTTATTATTTATATGGCTATTAGGCCTATATTATGACCTTGCACGCATTATAACCTAAATCAGGAAATTCAAGGGGCCATTAAGGGGGGCAAATGCCCCATGCCCTCGAAATGACGTCCCTGTATGGCATCGCAACTGAGACTGGGCACCAGCTCAAATTCGGTGAGAAGGTTATAACAGTGATTGAGAAACTATGCAGCTAGTCGTTGAAATGGTACAACTACTGCTTTACTGAAATAGACGCTGGATTGTGAATTAAAAATGTTACAAATGATGCAATATTGATTAGATAAGCTAATAAGCCGTTGATTAAAATACTGTTCATGAGCAAGCGTTTTGTTGCAAAATAAACCCATGCAATCCTACTCAAAGCTTGCAGCTGCGCTTCCGAACTTTGAGAAGTGACACTCTGAAGATGGAAGCAGATGAATAGAACCCAGACTGATTCTCTTGGCATCATGATGAGATGTAGACCACTCTGCGATCAAGTGCTGAAAGTCAGTAAAATAAATTTAAAGTGGATTTTAACAGCTGTAATTAAGTAGTTTACATGATTAAAATCACGTCTATTTATATGTAAAGGAGACAGTTCTGGAACATCGTTGCACAATTTACGATGCCGCATGTACAACAATAGCCTATGTTTACTGAGAAAGGCAGAATTTTATGATCGCGGAATCGTTAACATCAAAGCGTCAAAATGCTTACATGGGAATTGAGTGGGCGTGGAATGTGTTTCTTGCAATGCAATCAGCATATTTTAAAAAAATGTGTCCAGCCCTAAAGACGGCGCCGTATTGAAAATATATTATGTGTGCTAATTAGATGATGGTTTCTGACCTATATATATATGTACAGAGACCCTTTAAAATTAGAGCTACGGTACGAAAAATTAACGTTCCCAAATATTAAACGCGAAGCATTCAACACCCATACTTAAGAGGCCCTATAGACAGTAACCATACTAATGTTAACTGTGGTAATACGCTTAGGGGCCGTCTAAATATTACTTTTTTAGTATTATTAGGCAGCAATTTTTTACGCCCGTGTCTAATGCTTAGTGCATTAATCGATGGGGCATCAAATCCACACCATGATCAGGTCATTCCATATTACGTATGCAGCGAGGGGAAGGGGGTTTCAAATTTCGGCGATTTTGCGTACGGGTACGTATGGTGGGGGAGAGGGTCCAGAAAATATGTATGTGATTGTCTAATTATGACGTCCACAATACAGAATATGAAAATCAGAACTGTAAGTCCAATCACAGTCTATATATTCCTGCTTAATCAGTTTTATGTAGTATTAAAACTGTTTCCAATGCAAATATTGTTAGTGCTTTATTTCCTTCATAACAGTTAACAAATTTAAGTTGCTAAATATGATGCTTAACAAAAATAAATGTGAGACTTAAGTTTAGAATGTGGTAAATCAATGTCTTAGAGATGTTTTTATCTATTTAACCTTTGCAAGGGGTAAAGCTCAGATGTAAGTACGCATGGGGGATGGGGTCCACGAATTGTACGCGGTGCAACAGAGTTGGGAGGTCGATAATCCGATTTTTTGCGTAGGCCTACGTAATATATGGATAGGCCCTTATTTTGCAGCACCTAAGCAAGAAATGGCGCTGACATTTTGCTGCCACTGATGAAAGATTAAATTCGTGGATAAACTAATTGTATTGTTCATTTCAGACCATTCGTATACAAAATCCTCTTGATACCATTATCAGGTATGTTCCCAGACGAATAAAATAACAAGCATCCGCATACGGGCATTAAGTTAGAAGACATAGGGTGCATACCTATTTCAAAGGATCGATCACTCTGAAGCAGCTCAACATCGATATTTAACTTTACTTGAACTTAGTAGTAGGCCTACTTGAACTGACAGATTACAATATGATAACAATCATCAAAAGTGAGAATCGGGCCCTACCTTTGATTTCTTCGTAAATCGTAGCCACCTGCAACTTCCAGATGAAGATGAAATTTTTTCAATAGGCAACATTCTATATAGGCCTACATGTGGGAATTCAATGATATATTATGTTGTTGTCGATTAAGCGTGTGCAGATCTTGCACGTTCAGAACGAAAAATCTGCACCTAGCCAACCTTTGCTCGACTGATGTATTCCGATGTACTGATAGCGTTTAATCATAATTTACCCACCGCTCAATGGAATACACAGAAGATCGTCAATAATGTATCAGTCCATAATGTCAAATCAAAAGCTGATCCCTGAAATTTAAATAATAATTATAATATTTTTACTAGTACTGCGGTATTAGATCCGGTGAATTGTAATATTTGTAACTATTACTGTGATATAACCTACTTCACCTACTTTTCTTACTGGTTGTTAGCTACCTAGATCATATAATTCTCATTAGTTTATAATATGCCCTTCCTCGCTTGATGTTAATATATTCGTTAGTCAAGATTAGTTAAGCTTTGTTCCTCTATATATATATATATATATATATATATGTATATATATAAATGTCTAATTTTCACCTATTCTAGTCGCCTTTGGCCTCTATACTCAACTACTCTTACCTAATTTATTAGGTGTTCCGTAATTAATTGAGCCTCCAGTGCAATTGTAGGCTAAGCTATCTTCGTTAGAAAGTTTTCATATAAACTGTACTTTGATTGCCAAATAAACTTCTATTGATTGATTGATTGATTGATTGATTGATTGAATACTGGTGTCAATAAATGTTCATGATCTCCAACAGCACTCCATGGGAGCTTGGAATTATTCGAACGGTGGAATGTACCAATTAAACAACGTGGACGTATTCGAGCATACCCGAAATTCACCAGACAGTGCAATACAGTACGAAAACAATTTAGTACAGTAGGCCTACGACTTTATATGGCCCATGCTAAAGAAAATCGAAAGAGTTGATCAATAAATAGAATAATTAATTTATGTCGTCAGGCAAGACAACCAATGTACGCTTTGCGTGCTGCTGTCCGCTGCCTGCATGCTGTGTGCTGCAGCTCCGGCCGGACGGAGTTACGTAAGGCAGCAGAAGCGTGACCGGGAGTAACAGTACGTGATGAACAGATTGATTCGCCAACTGGTTTTCCTGGTGGCCTACCCGCATTGCATGTTGCTGATGAGCTTGCTGTTGAATGGCTCGGTCAGCCTCGGTGCGTTGTGCATAGGGTAAATAAAATCAAATTCGCCAACGATATCTGCCCGAGGATGTTCTTGCATCCGAACACTTGAGCGGGTCTATTCAAAGCAGTACTATAGAGAATCCTGGTCATGTGCTGTACTGGTTCCTTCCTCCAATAAAGGCAATCTTCTACTACATGCGCTCACGCCCACATTATCGTGTAATTTCACCAGGCATGTGGTCTCGAGACCGCGGTCTTGGTTTCGAGACGGTCTCGAGACCGGGAAACTGCGGTCTTGGTCTTGGTCTCGAATGCTTCGGTCTTGGTCTAGGACCATCGGTCTTGGTCTTAGTCTTGGTCTCGAATGCGTCGGTCTTGGTCTTGGTCTTAAAGGAACGGTCTCGGGATTGGTCTCCGTCTTAGCTTAGCGTTCTTGGTCATTTGACGAATCAGTGCAATTTCTTTGATACATGATACTTATCCGTTATTTTTGAATATTAGAGACACCGGTGTTTAGACCCTGCCATTTCAAAATTTGCTTTCATAAATTTCGAGGTTTTGGAACAATCTAATAATTATGTGGTCGGCCACGTGTAGTCACTATTAACCTACAATTCCGAGTACAAGTAGGCCTACACCATTCAAACGGAACGTTTATCTACTTGTTCAAATGTCTTACAGTATTTGCCTATCGTATACTGTAAGAAATTTACAGATAATTGTGCTCAGACCGAAGCCAAGAGCTGATCATCCGCAAAAGTTCAAACTGTTCGGTAAAACTGTTTCTGGATCATTATTAAGATTAGTATTCTTCAACAATAAAATTAATGTTTTAAGCGTGGTATTCTGTTTAGCGTCTTGTTAATTGTTTATAAAAAAGAGTATCCGCCGTGGACTTGGTCTCGGACTCTCGGTCTTGGTCTCGAACCACCCGGTCTTGGTCTTGGACCTCTCGGTCTTGGTCTCGAGGTTTTGGTCTCGTACCCAACACTGAATTTCACAGGTAGGCAAAATACTGTACTTTTAAATGTATTGTACACCAGAGTGCGGATATGCAGTTGGTTCAAAAAAATGCACTCACACACACACACGCACACACACACACACACACACTCTCTCTCTCTCTCTCTCTCTCTCTCTCTCTCTCTCTCTCTCTCTCTCTCTCTCTCTCTCTCACTCACCCACCTTTGAAGAGCTACTCGTGGACATCGTCGCTGTGTTTGCGATAGCTGTCAGCCGTGTCACTCTACTCTATCGAGGCGACTTGGCCCAGAGACTCTGAGCATCCATGCCATCTATCAGTTGTCGACAGGAATCATTTGGTTTGTGTATGGCCCTCTCTTTCATTTTTATGTGCTCTGTGTAGCTAACTGTTGTACGTACATATGCTATATACATGCCATTTAACATATATGGGCTAGCGCAGAGAGCGCCTCTGAGTAGATTACTTGAAGATCCGACCCACCAGGATCTCGACCCAACCCTACCCGCCTAATCTGCAGATATTCGTAACCCAACCCAAACCGAACCTTGAGTCGGCAGTATACCCGTGGACAACTTTAACTCGAAATAACTTGGGCGAAATAAATAATAACAATAGCCTTCTCTTAGCAACACCAACTCCACTTAACACATGTTCAGTCTAATTTCCGGCTCAGGCATAGACTTTCAATTAAATAATTTACACAAAAATAAACGTAGACCATCTACAAAGTCAATATTATAACAAATACTTTATGTGAGCTGATTGGAAAACCAACCTGATTGTTGCTCATTGAGTAAACAAACGAGCGTTATTGAATATTAATCAATCTTTGTGTATAGAAATCCATCAGGCGACTTTGTAAGTGATCACTCGTGGGCATGTGATGCAATGGCTACTGAAAGAAGGGAAGGGAAGGTTGCAGTCCTCAAACGTAGGCCTACAGTAGTTCGCAGCACCGTAAGCCTACGTTTTGTCGTTCATCGTGGCAATGGAACCTATAGGCCCCTATGTAAGAACTATAGACCTACTTGATTATCTATTTGAAAATTGATTTGATTTGTAAATTATAAAAAAAGTAAACGTTAATTATTGACTGTCAATTAAATCGTTGAAAACCAGAGGTGTGAATTTACTCAAACTCATGTAGCATGTTTTCCTGTACAAGCCAGCTACATGTTCGCAACTGAAATAGCGCATTATAAGCGGACGAAGAAGAACGGGGCGCATGTATTTTGGGCGCGTGTCAAGTTGTGCAGTTAGTCAACTGGCTCGTTTGCATATTAAGACGGGGACGTTGCCTTTGTTGAGTACGTAGTCGCTTACACTTCCAAGAATGACTTTCTTGAGCTTTCCCAACCCACGAGAACCCATCACGATCAACTGGACGCTTTCCTCGTTGGCTACCTTGAGGATGAGCTCACCCGGACTGCCTTCACATCCCGTCACCCACCGATAATCGACCTACACAAAATATAGTATACAAGCTCTCGTTTCAAACCATCCTATGCGTTCATGTACTATGGAGCAGACCTTCCACTTCTGAGTGTGTCGTAGTGGGCCATCTTTGGCAAATCATTCAATGGTTCCGTAACATACATGTATGATATAGCAACGGTGGACTATATGATAACCCACAGTTGGCAACCGTCAGCACTGAAGCGGTAAAACATTTGAGAAAACTGTAGCCTATGCCTGCAATTAATGAGTGGGAAAGTGCATCTTGTTTAAATGCAGGCCTATAGTTAGCAGCCTGTCTATTATTATGTACATAATGTCAATTCAGTATAGATTTTTAAACAGATTAGGGCAGATCATTGGTCTAGAGTCGACCCAAAACCTTTGGAAAATATGACGCAGTTATTGAGGTCTGGGGCAGAACGCATTTGCTACCCGACCCGAAACTCGTCATTATGTATATATATATATATATATATATTTAATTTTCTAGAAGTATTTTCTAGAGCGCTTTTAGAGTGAACCGTTCAGAGGCGCTCCCATGCTGTGCGGAATGCCCCGCAAGAAGAAGTATCAGGTTTTGAAGGAAACGAAAGGTGATAAGAAATTACCAGATCTATAGAATTGCAGAGCAAGGAGATAGAGAACGCGCGTTCCAAAGAGATGGGACAATTGAAGCAATTGGGATCGAGACTGAGTACTTTGTTGCTGTTGTCTGTTAATGCCATATGTAATGTAAACTTTATTATATATACGTTAACCTCTATGAAATCATAGGAGCGTATGAGTAATGCCAGTCCCATGTGTTCAGTTTTATCTCTATAGCCTGGTCGATCCTAGGAGGTTGTAGGCTAATAAGGCTAATTAGTACTCTCTAGTTACCTGCAGTCAATGACTTATCAGGTCATTAGAAGTTGAGAATATTGATCTGGTAGATGTGTTGTGGTTACATAGCAGGCAACCACGGCATTTAGAAATGTTAATCAGAGGCGACGATATTGTTTGACAGATGGGGAGACATTCAACGAGAAGGGTAAGAAATGTGGAGGGACAAACGTATAACGCATCCCCTCTCTGTGAAAGGTGTGGGGAACTTGTCCCCTCGACCTCCGGGATCACCGCCCCTGCCTCCAATTAAGTAGTTTTAGTAATTCTCAGAAGTATAGGGATATGAGTCTTAGAAATATGCTTAGCCTCGCTCGACTGCATCAACCTGCTGTCCTGATATGTTCATTCAGTGAATCAAGTGGCGACCTCTGACCTCTGGCTGAAGGGAATGAAGAGCCTTCAAGAGTGTATTGTATCTGATACCTTACGTTGCAGTAGCCTTGTCTCGTACTCTTCTTGCAGTTCCATCAATTTCACTTCCTTGGCATGCAAATCTCTATCGCTTGCTGAAACAGATTTTAATATATTTAATTATGTAACACGAACACGATCGAATAATAATAAGCTTAATAACAATAACCGACTATTAGGCCTATGCATTCACAATAATTATTATGCATACGCCTACCCAATCCCACATGCATGTGAACGGGAGCAGCATAAATCTAAACTGTTATTTTCCATCAGTAGACCTACTTCGGAGAATTCTCTCACAACCGTTAGCCAATGTATGCAAATGATTGTCATGTTGTCGTTGACAAGAAAAAGGAGAAGAGTGACGTGCCACTTACAGGATCCTAGGAAGTGAACGAGGATGACCGTTGTGCCCTTCTGGTGAAGCCAAGAAATATACCCTACAACGAACGACATCAACAATTCAAATAATCGATCACAAGATTTTTCATAGAACCGTTGAAGGTTCTCTGCTAGTTCACGCGTGTTAGTTCGAAGGTAGATGAAGAAACGTAACTAGGTCTATATTCGTACATCGGAATTTATCATCGTCTAGCCTAGTGCATCGTACGTGAGGCGTCTGATCTAGGCAGCGATTGGAAAAAGAATGCTCTAACATTTCATTCACAAGCAAAGGAGTTTGATTGGGCTTTATGCAGGGCTTCAAGTGTGCCTGGACGGTCATGGACGGCATCCAGGCACTTATTTTCGAGGCTGGACGCCGTCCTGCCACTTATTAGGCCAGCAGAGCCTGGACGCCGTCCATGAGCGTCCATGCAACAGTGCAATTCCTCTATATGCGTACGTTATTATCAACAGGAAAAAGAGGATGAAAATTTTTTCGCGCTTCACGCGTTTACAAACTTTATTTTCACAACTTCATAAACGACGCCGGCCCCTTGTCAACAAATTCACAAAGGAAAGCAATTCTCTGTAGGCCTACGCTTTCACTTACAACAAATATTTCACCAACAAATAATTGACGACTAAATAATGGTTGATGGACAAAAAGTCCAACGAATGATAAAAAAGTCTATTTTTTGCACATTGTATTTGGTTAAATAGACGCTGGATTGATAATAATAATGTCTGCAAATCCAGTTTCTTTTTCAGCAAGAACCATTTTTTTCCAATTCAACTTCTATTTAGGCAAATATTCTTTTCAATGATCCAACTTTTATTTCAGTAGGCATTATGTTCATCTAAATAGCATCTGTTTTGGAAAAATTTCGTTCACCCATCCCACATCTGTTCCAGCATTATTAATATCAGCAATCCAATTTCTATTTTAATGAACACAGTGGACCACGGTGCACGAACGATTTGTCGTCGACTTAATATGGTGGTGCTCTGCCTTTGCAATCTTTAGTTCTTAACTTTTTGACACTAGGGGCCGTCCATAAATGATGTCACGCGCCGTTGGAGAGGGAGCACAAAGTTGTGTCGATGTGTTTCAAGGGGAGAGGGGGTCGACGAAATGTGACGTCACATCATCACATAAAAATACGTAATTTTATTAAAAACTTACACTCATTTGAACAAGTTCCACTTAATTAGCAGTAGTTGTTACCACAAATAAACAACACTAATTATGATTGTGATAGTCTTTTTTCATCCTGAGGAATGCATGGGATTGTAATCATTATAGGCTAATTTCTCCATTAATTTCTCCATTTTTCTTTGTTCTACTATTATAATTTGAAATATTTTATTGTTACAATTAAATTTTTTGAAAATTATAAGAAAATTTGCATTACATGCTGCACATCTGGTTTGATTTTTGGGGGCTCAGGGCCTTGTGACGTGACGTCATATATGAGAGTTCATGGCATTTGTGACGACGTGTGACGAAGGGGAGGGGTCAAAAATCGTCCAAAATTGCGTGAAGTCATTTATGGACGGCTCCCTAGCGTCCAGGCACTTCTTTTTTTACAGTTTAAGCACTGGGTTTATGGACCTCTATACATTGTCTACAGAAAATAATGTAGGTCTAGGCCTATCCACAACTTCTGGGGCCGTCTGGGCCAACAACTGCTCTTCAAGAAACAAAACATGTAGCAAATATTTTGACATAAATTAAGCAGCTAGTGAATTTAAAAAACTGAAACCAAATTTAATAAAACTTGTCTATTAGCTGATAAATAACTGCTTGAAATAAACTTTTAAAGATCGAAACTAGGGTAACGTACGCTTGGAAATGACTCACGTGCAAAAAATGAGTAGAAGTTAAGTAGGCTAATTAATTAGACCTAATTCAGCGTGACTATAAATTGAAAATTAAATAGGTAAAAAATAAAAAATAAAATGGGAATAATTTTGAATAATAAATTCAAAAATAATAGTTAAAATTAAAGTTTAAATTAAATGAGCATTGCAACAAATGAATTGAGCTTAATTAAAAACAAACATTTATTGATCGTGAATATTATGCCCATGATTTCTGCGACTTACAGTCAAAAGCCTTCTGGCAGTTATCACTCCAGTCAATGGGTATAAGAACCTTCATGGCCGTCGATTCTGCTTCGCCTCTCGATCTAACAACTTTGTAATTCTTCTTCTGTTCAATCAAGAAGAGAGGTCTGTTGGCTTAGATGGGCACCTGCTCAATCAACACATTAGGTATACGACTTCAAAAAGAAGCCCACGTCTCCTCTTCCTATCCATTAATATCATCAGATTCAGAAAGATGTATAGACAAACCGGTTTAGCCCACACACAAAGCCTATCACAATAAAAAGACCTAACTAAATAGAAAAAGACACGACGGACAGACGGACAGATAGCCAAACATTTGGAAAGATACTAAGACATTGGAAACATAGACAGGTTCGCTGAGGAGATAGGGCCTAGGGGGCTAACACCCAAAGACCGAGGATTTTTTATGGACCCAACGTTCCAGACCATGTCCGCAATTAACTTCCGAGGATAAAATAAACGATTTTAAGAAAAGTTGCCTTATAGTAAAAGATAGTTTAAAGACCCGGAACATCTATCGCCGCCTCTGCTCGCAGAGACTCTCGTGAGAAGGCTGTGACATTTTCGACCACAAAATTGGATTATGGACTCGATAGGCATACCGTTGAAAAAGGCATCGCCACTCAAATTCAGATGTAATAAGGCACTATAGTTCCGAAGTATGGCTATAGAATGCTGGATCATAAACTTATTAGTCTAGTAATTCTACCAGCTAACGCATCTATTAATGTAAAAAAAACTATTCGAAGAAGGTCAATCACGTCGGATGAACTCTGTGACCTCAGCTGTCAGTGCATCACAAGTGTTTCTGACGCCAATGTGAATATAAACAGCGAAGAATTGCTTCAGCAGCCAAAAGGTGCAAAGAGCACTTAATTAGCATTTCAAGCATTCCAGTCTTAGCGTACATGTAATTATCCCCAACTACAGCAAGTCTCACGTTCGATACATACCGTTCGATACATAAGCCATAGACAGACATAAAACATACACTCATTTGCTGCACATGGTCATTAGGACACCGCACTGGACTGTATTTTATTTGGCTAGTTATAAAGAGCTTCTTGTAGGGTATGCATACGTGAAATGTTTATAGGCGCTCCCGGTGCGCAAGGCCATGCAAGAAGAAGGAGATTTTGATGGAAACGAAGGATGATAAGATACTGCCAGATGAAATTAAGAGCAAGTCGAGCTGTGAAAACACGTATTCCAAAGAGAGAAACTAGTTGAGGCAACCGATCATTTATTGCTGTTGTTTCTGTATGCTTTGTGAGTGTAGGTTTACGGGCGGTACATAAAGTGTTATTGAGAACGACTGGTCAGTGTGTGCGTGGTGGCTAGATGGTTGACTGCACTCCGCACATTGTAGTGAGAGAAGGCTGAC
The DNA here is from genome assembly GCA_959347315.1 of Bimastos eiseni. NCBI lineage: Eukaryota > Metazoa > Annelida > Clitellata > Crassiclitellata > Lumbricidae > Bimastos > Bimastos eiseni. The sequence continues at coordinate 31,134,545 of OY365808.1, read as the reverse complement.
AGAATTAACGTTTTACGCATTAGTGGCATAACAATTAATAAGTGAAGAGGTAATTAAGACTTAGTCACAATTAAAGACCTGTGTGATCGAGGGGTGTAGGACAAAACCCCCCTAACAAAAACCCCCTCTGACAAAAAAACTTCTGTCATAAACCCTCTGACATAATCCTCCCTGTTTTAGGCAGGACAATAACCCCCCGGACAAAAACCACCCTCTTGCCCTAACTAGCTTCTGCAATTGGAAGCCATACCATAATAACTGACACTACTAACAAAGTCTGCACAACATTACAAGTGACATCACTCAGGACGACTATTAGTCTAACTCAGGTGTCCAGATAGGGGGCTTGGGGTATTTTTTTAGTCTTAGGGAGGATATCTTGACTACCTGACACTTGGAACCAGGGTGTTTTCCTCCATCAGTTAGAGGAGGATTGACGCCTCTGTTCTAACTTATATAAGAAATCGTGTCACAGATAACACACATACGCTCTGCATAGACTCACCTGACGCGTCTGAAAAAGCCGTGTCACAGATAGCCTATAATGAATTACGCACAGTGTCGCCTTCAGTGTACATAGACCTATCATACATTAACAACAGAAAGACCAAAGAACTAATTAACTGTTTGCTATTTAACTATTGGACGCGATACCTGAGTGACCACATCAGACTTTGAAATGACATATATGACACGTGCATGCTTTCCTTCAGACTTTAAAGTATACACACGTTTCTAAATAATAGAAGTAAAAAAGTTACAAAAATTTATTCTTAGGGGGGATTTTGTCCTACTTAGGTGGGAGGTTTTGTCAGAGGGGTTTATGTCAGAGGGGTTTTGTCCGCGACCCGTGATCGAGCTCTATTAATCGTAACAGTTAGCAAACAGTCTGCTTGATTCAACGATTTGGCCTAAGTGTTTTTGATTCGGCGATTAAGGGTTTTAGTCAACAACTTCAGATATTTGCTTCGAAGTGTAAGTGTGGTGATGTCATTATAGGGTATTGGCTGCAATCCGTAGTCAACTTCATTTAGCCTCTCGTTTTATATTTTAAAGAGCAAACTTGTTTTAAGTGGGATTTATGCATCTAACAGTCCTCAAGGAACCCCCTCGTCAAATCGTTATCAGAATCAAATCTCTGTCTAAGCGCAATCTATAGGGCCTAGACCTTTCTGCAGCGCCCACAAATAGGACGTTAATCCCGTGAGTAAAGTTGTTACTTAGTTACAACCGGACAAATTTGTTGGTCAGAAAAAGTGTGATTCGATTCCAAGTCAAAATCCAAGGTTTAGTCAGAAAGCTAGACACAAACAGCTACGTGGTATAAACAGACACTGTACGTTAAGAGGAGGAATCAGGATATTTGTTAGAAGAGGAATGCAATGTATGCTCAGTTTTGAATTAAGACCGACATATTACACGTCTTATAACTATAGGCCTAAGTCTGGTTCCTTAGCGTCTACAGATAGCCTAGGGATAGGTCTAAAGCTTTAAATTCGTAGTCCTTAATTATAGACTTGGTAAAATAATCATTATGGCCGGTACAAATTCGCCAAATTAACACTTTGGAACAGATGTCAGGCCTGAGATTTGAAGTCATGATGCATTGTAACTTTGGTAGACTCATGCTATTCGACCACCAAGATCGCTGCTGCTTTGGTCACAGATTAAGAAATAGTTGCAAAATAGGTTCATAATAGGCCTAGATTTGTAATTATGATTTATTACTTCTGAAGCGCCGTTGTCTAAAGCAAAAGACATCACCAAAGCCAACTTCAGGCCTTATATGATCAGATTACAATCCTGAAGATCAGTCAGTATTCCAGGTTCGTAAGACATTTAATTGTTCTTTGTGTACTGCCTGCCCTGCTCACAGTATAAAATTATATATAAACTATTAATCTTAGAAAGCAACATTACATAAACATCATCGTGTGTCACAGGTATCATTTATAGTAGAAGTTGCGCATATCTCAATTAGCTCCATCTGCTGCGGCAATTAATCTTGATCATGTTTTATTCTTTATGATTCAGAATTGATTTTATAGCATCTTTAGTATGCCTATATAGAAAATAATAACGCAATAATGCTAAAACAAGCAACATATGTATCGGTATATTATTGTGATCCGTGGTTCCATTCCATGTAGGTACTGCATAATGTTCGTCCCAGGGACTAGAGAGTAGGCCTATATATGTGCCTACTTGTCATAAGGCCATCATATCACAGAAGCCTTGAACGTTTTAGAGTATACACTTTATATGCTCGTTAAATTATGTAATATGCGGCATAACAAACAAACGATCCATCTGGATCAACAGCATGTCCGCATTTACAATAGATGTTCAGTGGAAATGGCCGTGATTCAAGCGAAGACCTCCAGCCATGCAGAGGCGGCGATCCCGGGGATCGAGGGGGATAATTAAGTAGCCTCACCTTTCACTGAGAGGGGACACGTTATACATTTCCGCACGACACATTTCTTACTCATTCCCTGACTGTCTGGGTGTCTCTCTACCTCTCAAACGAGATCGCTGCCTCCAGCCATTGTATTCAAGACAGAAGCCGCGTAAGCTTGAAGGTATATTCATATATCTTTGTATATATAATATCTTTGCTCGGTTACTGCATTTTTCGTATGGGTTATCTTTAGCAGTTTGCATATGTGATAGACGCCTATAGAATAATAGCCTACTAACTACAGGGTACAGATAGGCCAAGGCCTACGGGGGCGAAACAGCATTGCATGGTTATTCTTTGTCATGAAAATAAGCAGCGTGTTGTTTCAGAGTATGACAAAGGCTTCTGAATCAGCTTCATGTGTGTGTTTACTGGCAGAGCAGTGTTATTTAAATCTCATTCTCCAAAGTCCTCAAGCGCCACTCACAAGCCAAGCACAGGGAACAAGCGCTGGTCTACACGAGCGAAGGCACATAGACGCAAGATAGGACACTTGTTCCTCTTGGAATTAGCATCCAAATGCGATTATCCCACATCATCCCACATATAAGACCGTTATGACGTGTCCTAGTTTTAATTGTTTTTCCTATCCTGCAGAAATGTCTGTGGGTTCCCGTTGCTGGCCATCTGTAGACCTATCATTTCTGTGAAGATTTTAATACTCAACTCTATAGATCTGAAAGTTTATATCTGAAGAGAGTATTAAGGCAGCAGATTTCTTGAAATGATAATCCTGAGTCATAGAGAAGATAAAAAGAGCGTCCGTCTATGCATCGCAGGATTGGATAGGCCTACATTATATATAGGGCCTATATCGGCCTACCCGCATGGCGGTACCCATCTAGTGAGAAAAATTGACTCTGGTAGAAGTATTATACCGTGGTGAATTAAATTTATATAAGGCCTATTATTGGTAGCACAGACAATGTTATCCTGCATTAATTAAGTAGCCTGTAACAGTATCAACAAAGACAACTGAACTGAACTGACTTTCTTTATTTCGCCTTTGAGTTCTTAGAAAGCGCTACCTATATGATCAATCAGCTATATTTATAACTATAGGAGTCTAGGTAAATAGTATATTTAATATAAGAGCGCGCGCTAAGGTGTGCAGAATAAGTGTAAGCCTACCTATGCATGCAACTGTAGGCCTAGTTTTTAAAAAACCTGCTGAAGTTAATTAGAAAACGTGCGTGGTCAGTTCCTAACATTAGGGTAAAATCCAATAAGTAAGTTGTTCCGAGTCACCTGGCATAGTCATACGAATCCCTTTTAGTCGGTCGTAAGTCCTAAACTAGGCCGCTTAAAAGTAATGTCGTATAACCTACATATCCGAAGTGTAAACTTTAGATAGACCACTTATCGCTTACCTTCGAAATTATAAAGTCAACGCTTGAATGAGAGAAGCTCTTATCTTAGCATTATAATCGATTTAAGAATGTTCAAAAGTCGAATTCTATTGCAATGACTTAGTCTATAACCGATTAGAAGGCAAAGGATGATGCAAACGGAGGACAGATTATCAGTTAACTCCTGCAGAATCGGACGTTCCTAAGCTAAGCTTATAGGCCTACAGCATTATGGTCTGCGTAGATCTCACATCAAAATAAACAGCGTTCAGCCGCCCATCTGGTTCCGTGATGTAAAGTTAAGAAGGAAGAGACGGAAAGAAGAGAGACAGACACACCGACAAATGAACTGAGAGAAACAGAGGAAGTATGAGTACCTATAGGGAGCGGTAGAAGCAGGTACGCAGCAGCAGTTACTTAGAGGCGAACATTAGCACAGACGTAGGGCTTACCAAACGAAAGATAAAACGACACTGACAACGACGCAACAGACACCTAGAGAGATTTTCACACATCTTGAGAAAGAGACTGAGTACATGACATAGACATGTAAATAGACAGATAGATCATGAAAAGAAGCTGTTTGCGGATATAGTATTTCATCTCCTCCATGAAGCAGCAGCAGCAGTTGCAGCTGCCCTCTTTGCATCGCCTCCTCCTCAGTCTGCCTGCCTCCCCCATAAGACTTTCCATCATTTCATCTGGAAACGCCTCTCGACTTAACTCCCACTTGGTATAGACTCTTGTTTACTTACACCAAGTCGCGATATATTACAGGAGAATCGGCGAGTAGTTGAGAGCCAGACTCAGAACATCTCGCCTCTGCACCTATTGGTTCCTTCACCTGCATGGGCTGTAGGCCTACATGTATACTCACACAGGCTAGCCTTCCTTTCTACGCAATATTAAATCTATTCTGTCCCACAATGCAGACCTACGTTGTTAGTTCTAAATATTATAATAATCTGACGAACAATTCAACATTGCTTTCTGTTGCTATGTCATATCCTTCTCTCGCTCACTCCTTAGACGTAGGTCTATACATTCAAACGTAGGCCAAACGTGTAGGCCTATTGCTGCTTGCCCTGTTACGTCAGATATCAGTTGCAGCGTCTGCGATCTCTAATGTTACATCACATCTGAGTTGTCACACGAAGAGCATAGCGTATACAATACAATATAAAATAGAATTTGATTGCGCCCTCCTAAAAATTCTGAAGCTTGCAGTTTAGATTGGTAGGATACATGTAGCTTAGGAGTGAAAGCTTAGCTATGCCTACTAGACAGTCCATCCAGTGACAACACTTGTAACTACATGCTTAGACTGGCTAATAATTATTATAGTCTGAATCTGAGTTTTCCGTTAGTTGTTAATTTGGTCGATGACTGCTGATGTAACGATCAATCAGTCACTAATTGTATCGAATTAGTAGGCCTCTGTTACGCAATCCATAATTTTTTAATCATTTAGTCTCATCATTCTACCAGTACCAGCTAACGCATCTGACAGTCAGCCAGACAACCGGATAATCAGTCAGTAAAGAAGTATACGTCTTAATTAAGTAGGTCTATGCCAAAGGGTAAGGAGTAGCTTTAAATGTCAAAACGTATCCGAAGAAGGTCAATCACGCGTTGGATGAACTCTTCTGATCCCTGCCAGTGCATCATAAGTGTTTCTGACGCAACTGTGTTTAAACAGCGATGAATTATTGCTTCGGTCAGGTCGGTTGTAGCCAAAAGGCGAAAAGAGCACTTGGCATTTCAAGCATTCCAGTCTTAGCATAATCATCCCCACACTTCTCAGAGGCGCGTTTACAGAAAACGGGGCCTTAGGCGCAAACATTTTTGGGGCCCTTCTGAATTTGTACACTGAGTCTGAAAGGGTCGTCTATAAATGACGTCACGTACCCATTGGAGGGGTCATACACCCATGACGATTTGTTACGAAGAGGAGAGAGTACGAGATATGTGACATCAAATATCGAAATATGCAACTTTATTTTAAAATTTCATTCAATTAAACAACTTCTGGAAGCGAAGAGGCTCATAACACGCAGCTTCGCTCTTACCAACACAGCTAACCGAGCCAAATGATATTTTCATTAATATAGCAAATATAATGAATTACCACAATTCTCTTGCCATGTGAAGGGTATTTTGGACTACCTGAGATGTTATTTTGTGAATGCTTAGCTGCAAAAATAGAGAATATATTATACTTAAAATATTTCAAACATGAGACATGCTATTTTGTATCAAAGGTTTTAAATCATTTGGGGACCCTTCAGATACTATATTGTATGAAATGTCTTCATTAGTTTTGGGACCTTGGGATGTTATTTTGTATTTTATATTTTCATTCATTTGGGGGCACTGCGATGTGATTTTGCATGAAATGTGTTCATTCATTCGGAAGCAGCTGAGATGTTATTTTGTATGAAATTTTTTAATTCAGTTGGGGGCCCATGAGATGTTGGTTCTGTATCGATAGTCCGAAGGTTCGAAAGTCCGAAGGTTCGATAGTCCGAAGGCTCTATTGACCGAACTTCACGAAAAAGACTGGGTATAATTAATTTAATTTATCCATATATTCACCACTAGAGTTGTAGCAGCCACCGCTGCCATCCCTCTCCCATCCCAACCCATCCAGGTAGGGAACGGGCAGAGGAGGTTAAGGGTCGTCAAACGTCCAGCCTGTCATTACCATTTAATCAAACTTGATATATATATCTTATTCACACAGATCTATAATCACGAAAAATGAACTATTTGCCCAGATTACATGTTTGGGATATTCAGATTCTAATAGACGTCACTTCTGAAAACATATGATTTTTTTAGTTTTATTAATATTCTTCTCCTGGAAACAGGAAGACTACTATTCTGAAGAGAACAGTAGCAAGAGAACAACTCAAATTACTCATACTAATATTTTAAAAATGACCTTCTGAAATCTAATCGGGCACAAGAAAATAATTACTAAAATTACACACGTTAAATGTGTCAAGATTCACGAGGCCAATGCCAACATCCTTTGCTGGATGAATTAAGGCAGATTCATCAGGAGGTAGAGGCTTGAATTCAAGACGCCATTCAAGGCCATATATGTCACAACTTAATGCTGTATATCTGGTCTTGAGACTAAGACCAGGCTTTGAGGCTTCACAAAATTGTTGAAAATCATATGTGCTGACTGTTGGTGAACAAAAGATGACAACTGCAATTTATATAGTGAGCAAACGTTGTCACAACCAAATTTTTGTGTTCCAAATAGACTGATCAGTGGTAAAAACTCCTGCTTTGTAAAAACATATAGAAGAAATTTGTAAAGCCATTTTCGGGTGGCAGTGCATATAGTGGTCATGATCAATAAAGGACGTCCGCAAAAATGCATACTTTTCACTCCTCCCCTTGTCCGCATTCCACTTACCCCTTTCCCCTATGCAGACACCCACATCAATCATGTATTGGGTACCATTGCAACTGCTGATAATTATTTTACGTCGCTTTTTAGTAGACATTTATTGACAAAGAATTGAGTTTTAATAAGAGCTATATAAAAAAATCTTAAATTTAATAAATGCTTATTTGGATGTAAGCATGTATTCATTCTCTAAAATGTGAAGTACAACCTAAAGCTACTAATAAACAACTAAGATTATGACGTAACTACCATTAGACGCGATTTTGACGATAGTTCAGCATGGTCACATGTGAACGTCCCCATAGTCCATGCCCCCTCCCTCTGTCCGCTTTTGCCCTACGTCCTCCCCTCATTGCGGACGTCCTTCATGGATGACCACATATACTCTTGGCAACTATGGTTTTATTGCCGAGAATACAATATTTGTACATAACAAAAGCTATAAAATAGTATGAGTTATAGCTTGAGCAATGTCTTCAGATTTAAATGTAGTCAATTCTACATCTTCATTATAGTAACAGATATTATACAGAGTTGAAGTCAAGATGATCAAATAGCTGGGATCCACTAATGTCAAAAGTATTCTTCAAGGACAATAGCGTCCAGATCCATTAAGAGTTTATAAAGAAAAAACACAAACAACAGTCTTAACAACAACAACATGGTGTGCCTCAAAATATGAACTCATTCTTGCTTTCAAGTAATATTCAGGTCAAGATTAGACAGACAATGAAAAATTTAATTCAACTCATTGATGTAAATATGATTTGAAAAACCAGGATTTCTATTATTATCAGAGGTTTGGATCTGACTAATTAAGTTCTCATAGTTCTTCCTTCTTTGGGTTCCTGACACTTATCCAGAATTTATCTAATTTATCCACACTGTCCCAGTCGACTAGTGTCCACCACTCGTTCACATACGAAATGCGTTTGTATTGATGCTTGAGATAGTAAGCATGTTCCCAAACGTCAATGACAAGCAGAGGATCTAGATCCCGAGAAATCGGAGAGTCCTGATTTTTGGTGACCACAATGGACAGCTGCTCTCCTGGCTTCTGCTTACGATCACGAACTAACCACACATAACCTATCAAAGAAAATAAACACTAATCAAAACCTGTACAAACACTGATGTCCCTTCATGGTTCCTTTATTAATTACTGTAAATTTGTAATGTCATCTAATCCGCTTTGAATAGTTAACACCCTCTCCCTTGTAGCCAATCTTCTGGGCTTGAGAGCCTTATGGATTTTGCCTTGATGGCTCTATTCACACAGTATTCTGTGGCCTTAACTCTGCAACATTATTGTGCTTTCCATGAACCATCAATTTTTGCAACAACTACATTACAGAAAGTTCTGAACTGAATAGTTAGATGTCAGAGTGACAATGCTATATCGAAACTATGATGTCTCACTTGGGACAACAATAAGAGTTGAAAATTGAGCAGATAAATGTTATGCTGCTTTGTTCTTCCTAAACGCGATGCAGTTATGTGCCTGGACGGACAAGATATAAGCTCACACAGACATAAATCAAATTGACTTTGCACTCAATCTGTTCACACTAAAAAATCTAACTGCTTTGGGGCATGATATGCCACATTGATTGGTTCACTCTTTATCTTATACTCTGTGAACTTTTTTCTGCCCATTCTCTAAATTACCAATAATGTGCTTACGATACCCTTCACTATTTTCTTTTGACGATTCTTCTACTTCTTCCATTCTGCAACTAGTCTCAGCTGTTTCTGCACATATGCAGGCTTGGACGGTATGCAACAAGCTTTGCTGGAATGCCTCCCAAATGCAATTGCTCTTTGGGCGCTCAACCTAGCAGCCACACATTTCCATTGGCTCACTTCACATTCATCTATGGCAGCGATCTCGACCCTTTTCGGTCCTGTGAACCCATGATAATATTTCCAAAGTTGTGGCGACCCGAACTATAAAACTGACTGGGTTACAACCTTCACCACCAGCTTCTTTCTCAGGCTCACAAACACACTGTTCTCTCATTTGATTCTCCTACTCCTGTTGCACACCAAACCAAAACATGCCGATCTTTTTATATCACTGGCCCTCTGCTCTTAAATTAGCTGAGCACTCAGTTTGTCCGCTCTGCTAGTTCCACGATACTGTTTAGGTGAGGACTTACTGACCATGTGACCTTATTAAATGGATTGCAATCTTAGAATGTTATATTGCTCAGAAGCCATAGCTTATTTAAGTTTCTGGATTAGAAGTTACTGCTAATAGCTACCCAAGTGACCTTCAAATGGTATTTTAATCATCATTTAGTTGAATGGTAAAACACTGGCACGAAGATCAGAAGGACATGGGTTCAATACCAGACTCTAGCTCCATAAGGTTGACTTAGCCTTCCACTCCCTAGGGACAACTGTAAATGAGCAGTAGGATAGATGGGAATCTTGCAGGCTATCATGCAGTTACATTCCATTCCTATTAAACTTTTATCATTAATACTATAATATCATGTAATCTCACAGCATAATTGTCAGTTTCAATTAATAAACGATTATTATTACTATCATTATTATCTATGAAGTGAACATCACAGATTCACGAGGGTGATAATTATAATTATACACCGAGCTGGCATAGCATTTAGAAAGTTACAGACATAGAATGCAGCTACCCACAAAACTATTCATTAGCTTCTGCAGCCCGTTACAACAACATTATTTACACTACTCAGGGTCGTACCGAGCTATAATTGCACCCTGTGCCTAGCCTCTATCTGGTACCCCACAATATTTTTTTTGATACAATATTTTTTTGACAAAATAATATTTTTTCATCAAATAAATTTAGGACTAACGGACTTGCTTATAAATTATTGATTAATTAAACAAGAACTTAACATTCCATTGAATTTTTCTTTAAAATAATGAAGTTAATTTATATATTATAATTTCTTTTGGTTGCATTACCCAAGTGGCAACCAAATCAGTAATTTTCCCACTTCAATTGGGTCCACCTTCTTTCTGGTAAACATTAGAGAGTAAAGACATCGTTGATAACTTCATATTTCAAATTTTATAACAAGATTTTACTTTTTTTCACAAATAAAGCTATTAAATAATACATATATTGTTATAGCCTAGAGTGCGACGATACGCTATATGAAGTATATTGCTATAGACTCTGCATTGACTATAGATAGTTCTCCGTAGCTGTCCACGTGGCAGGTTAAATAGGCTTTGCCTATGGAGGGTACTCGCTGAGTTGCTGGCCAGATTTGCCGCTACTGTTCATTTCATACCTGGAACTGGCAAATAGTTCATCCAAATACTCGGATTCGGTACTCGGTAGAAATTGTCTACTCAGCTATGCCCTAGCCCTGACACCACTTAACAAAAACTGGTGGTTCATCAACACGACAACCACAATGGATTAGTGAAGCTAATACTAGAATTGAGTATCAATAAGTACCTGAACCAAAGAAATTGAGTATCAATAAGTACCTGAACCAAAGAGGTCAACTGCCTCAAAGCTGAACAGAACCTTGAAGGCAAAATAACTGCCAAAGGTCTTTTCGATTTCATCCAATAGCAACCCAGTAGGAAAACGTTCTGTACCACTGGGATTTGGTGACATGACACCCCAGTAAAGGGCATGATTGATGAACCTAAAACCAGCTCAAAATATTGAGACAAGCAGAATTTTGAATCCAGTAATAATCTCATTCTATATGTTAAGAGCTGTAAGAAGGACAAAATGTAGATATATCAATCGATCTCTAGCAACAAATTAAAACTTTCAAACACGTTTGCTATTAAGATTCAGCAATACAATAATCAAATGATGAGAATGAATCATGAAAGTTATGTTGTGAAAATGGAGAAATGTGAAAGTTATAATCTACTCTTGCTGCAGGAAAGTGCATGTGCAAGTAGTTTGGCGATAGAATTTCATGGCATTTCCACCGTTCTTTTAGTTTCTGTGCAAAACATACCCTCCTAAGTTGTTTGTAATATTTCCTCTGTACTTTTCTGGAACGTGACGTATTCGGTTTAAGATGTTCACGATAGGATCTTTGTTAAAACTGTTAAAAGGTTCCTGAAAAATAAGTGCAGTAGTTATATAACAGGAAATGTTCATTAATAAATATAAAGTATAATATAAACCTCACAAAGTTATTCGGCAAGAACTGTGATGGTTTGTCCACGTGGAGAGATAAGGCCAGGTGACTGAATCTCACACAAGGCGCTGAACATTGCAATGTTTGGACAAAAGAAAAAATAACGTAGCTCCAGATTGCGCTTAATACACCAAAGATAAATGATGAAATAACTGAAATTGGACTAACATTAAAAGGAGCACAGGACTGGACAGATGACCATGGAAAATGGAGTCCATCTATTTCCAGCCATTGGCACCAAATGCCTGGTGTTGGGAAATCATTAATGTCATTATTATTTTTAAGGTGATGCACCTTACATACAAATGGCATGTATGTGTGGCATTGTATGGTATGCATGCATGTAACGATGCATCAAATAAAAGGTTGATATGAGTCACACATCCATTATAAACTTGGATGTACTATTTTACGATGTACATTGCACAGTGACTTCAAGCTCAAGCAAACCCAAGTAAATTATGTTAACAATAGCACTTCACTCAAGAACTTAACAGACAGGCCATATGGTCTTTTCACTAGTTCTGGCAAAGTAAACTGCTCTGGGCTGTGCAAAAGCAGACAGGGAATATAAGGTTAAGGAACAAGAGGAACTGTCAAAGACTCGTTATCAGTTTAAGAGCAGAGTAAACGATGTTCCAGAGCTACAAGACTGGAAGCCTAGGGACAAAATCCAACCCTGCAGACAATATAACATTGAATCCACCAGAACACAGGATGACAATGAAAAACCCTGCAGACAATCATGATTTCAACATTTGCACAAATGTTGGACCTTGATCTAGCTTGCCATATTGTGATACAATGGGTGTCTGGGAGCATCACTGAACTTTGGACGAAACAATTTAAAACAAAGTCCATCTTCTAACCGAGATCCCTCTGCTTACTGAAGCATTAATGCCACACATACTATCATAGCAGTCCACCTAAACAATCACTTAGAACTTACTCTGCAGAAGAGCAGTCCATTACGCTAGCCTGGGGCATTAATAGGTATGAAATTTGCTATAGCCAACAACTTCATTTTCTTATCCTCAGCATATGAGGATGAATGGCAGTCTTCCCCTTTACCATCCATCTTACCACCAACAGTGTTCTCATCTTAGTCGAGTTGGTTAGGAAGCACAAGTGGAACAGAAAACATGAAGCATATTTTTGCTAGGGCATAACCGAGTAGACAATTTCCATCGAGTACCGAATCCAAGTATTTGGATGCACTATTTGCCGGATCCGGGTACAAACCAAAGAGTAGCGGCAAATCTGGCCAGCGACTCAGCAAGTACCATCCGTAGCTAATCTGCCACATGCGCAGCTATGGAGAACCATCTATAGTCAATGCAGAGTCTATAGTAACATGGGCATCAATCCCCTCTGAGTGATGGAGGCAAACCCGCAAGTTGCCAGTGTTAGCAAGGCAAGATATTCCCCCCCCCCCCTAAAACTAAAAAACTTATCCCCCTACCTGAAATAATGAAAATTGGAGGCAATAACCTCCAGACCCCCTCCCCTATGTGGATGCCTGTATAGAAATATCCTTCATATAGCGTATCGTCGCACTCTGGGCTATAACAATATATTTATTATTTAATTATTTTATTTGTGAAAAAAGGTAAAACCTTGCTATAAAATTTGAAATATAAAGTTATCAACAACATCTTTACTCTCTAATGGTAACCGGAAAGTGGGTGGAGCCAATCCAAGCGGGAAAATTACTGATTTGATTGTCACCTCAGGAATGCAACCAAAAGAAATTAAAATCATTATTTTAAAGAAAATTCAATGTAATGTTAAGTGTAATGTTAAGTTCTTGTTTAATTGACCAATATCTTATAAGTAATTCCGTTAATAACTTTATTTGATGAAAAAATATATTTTATCAAAAAAATATTTTATCAAAAAAAGTTATTTTTAAGCTATTTGCATGTGTAATATTTGCCGAGGCGAATACTTCCGAATAGTCCAATATTCGGTCAAGGCGAATGTCCGAAGCGATTTCCGGTTATGCCCTAATTTCTGCAAATGCAGGCATTTTAATCACAACCTTTCAGTTGAGCATGCTAACCATACTATAATGCACTTCAAATATATACTACTTCAGTGTTTCTTCACAATCATGTCTACAACAGAATAAATTAACCAATTATTGCTTCTTCCAGATGCACTAAAATAAATCTCCAAGCCAGTCTCCTCATCCTCATCCAGGCTCTCATCATTTCTCGCCTAGACTATTGCAACTCCATCCTCCCTGGGCTCCTGCATCAACATTACAGCCCCTATCATCAGTCCTACACTCTGCTGCCCGCCTAATAAAGGTCTTGCTCCTTGCGACCACATTACACCATTCCTACAACAGCTACACTGGCTCCCAATCCATTCCCTCATTGGTTTCGAAATTTCAATTCTCATGTACCACCTTCATAACAGACCCTCCACCTCGTACATCACGTCCATGGTCGAGTCATTCTCTGCCTCTACCTCAAGAGGACTCCGTTCGTCTATGCGGGGGGACTTTATCATACCTCACACCAAAAAGGAGTTTGCGAACCGTGCATTCTCAGTCGCAAGACCCACAGAATAGAATAGTCTCCCAATTACAGTCCGTCAAGCCACATCCGTTACATTATTCAAGACAAAACTGAAGACCTACTTATTCTCCCTGATCTATGACTAAGAATGCAGCACAGTGCGCCTTTGTGCAAGGCTTGTCTTGTCAAAGCACATTATAAATGCCTATTGTATTGTAATTGTACTGCATAGTCTCTTGCATCCCCATAGAAATTCTGGGCAATGGGCTAAATCAGACTGCATCACAGCCATTACACTATGCAGCAAATTACCTACAGACACAACAAAGCTGAATTGGCTAGGAAGCACATGTGAAGCAGAAAACATTAAACATATTTCTGCCATGGCAAGATAAACCTGCAGTTACATGGCAGTTCCTCTTGTTCCTGACATGACCTAGGAAATGCTATCGGATGCATTCTATAATTGTCTAAAACTCTTCTTTTGGGTCATGCTGGAACTGGGAAGACATATGAAGAGGTGCTATATAAATTCTAGAATGAACAAATGGTTGCTGCTATGCAAAATCGTTGCCCAAAAGCCATAAATCCATCGTGAATCAAGTTGAAAGCCAGCAAGGGAGTCCCAGATAACAAGGAAACAACCCAGGGAGGAAATGAGTCAGATAAAATGAGTCCTTAGTCGAGATCTTTAGGTCACAAATGATTCTCTGCTGGAAGAGAATTCCAAAGTTTATGGCTAGCAAAAGAAAATGCACACCTAAGAAGAGCTGTTCTTGTCCACGGAATATTCAGAATGAGACAGAAAATAACCTACCAAAGTACAGAAAGAGAGGTCTTTGGAGTAAAAAAAATGAAGGCAATATGGTTGACTGATATGCAGAGCATTGTAGGCCTAAACAGCCGGTTTAGGAGAGTATGTCCTATTCGCTTTTCAATGGGCAGCCAATTCGGAGATTTATATGTAAGTATCGGTTATAATGTGCGTATATTTTTTCTGACCTACCTCCTCCCTCCATTGACTCAGAACGACGTTCATTTTCTTGCGATAATTTTCATGGTGACCCTCGTAATGAGCAATTACAGTCTGCTTGTCAATGAATGGTTCTAGGCCATCCAACTCGAACGGAAGGATTGGCAGAATGTATGTGTCCGCTGCCACACTTATCAAATAGTAAGGCGGGGACACGTCGGTTGAAACAAGACCCGCGCTAAACGACAACGTGACAACACATAAAAATAGCATGTTTCAATATAAATGTCGCGTTCTGTAACTTCAGAATGCTGAGAAGCAACCTTCCTAAATGCTAAATGCTACCTTTTACAGTCAGAAACATACATATATAACGCACCACGTTCACATAACGGCGTAGCAAGGCTACATAATTTACATGACTGGAAAGTTTATAATAACGACTTGTTACTAGAACTAGCACAGTCATCTAGCGAACAGGAAGGTTTAACATCCACAGAGCAAAATGAATTATTTATTTACTTTCACATTTATATCTCGTTAAGTGTTTAAATTTTGCGTCAAGTGCAGAGTTCAAATAATCACTGACATATTTTCTCAGCATGGAAATCATGTTAGCTGACAAAAACAACATTAGTAATGAAGAATAAATCACTTGCTAAACGTTGTAAGGCGTATAAGGGATTAAGGGGTAATGCTGTTAGCTCCCAATAAATGCCGCAGCAATTGGACGACTGCACGGTGTGTCACCAGAGGTGTAATAATGTTTTGAAAAGAAGTGGAGGGCATAATTAAAAAAATATTGCGCTTGAGCGCCAAAAATTTTTTTTGTCCTCCCACTTTTTTAATTTTGCCCCCCAGAAATTGGAAAATGGGGGGCACAAATTATCTTAGCAAAAGTAATCTTAAAAATCCCCGCTTGTTACATCCCGGTGTGTCACCTGTATGTAGGCCTACTATTCTCGAACATTCATAGTCCGTGAAAACTGAAAATTCATTCAACGCTTTGCATGGACATGGTAACTTGGTAAGAGCCAAATAAGAAAGCTTTGGTGGTTCTAGGCTACTGAGGGACTCTAAAGTACTCAACTATTATTATTATACTTCAGGTTGTTGATCCAATGTCATATAACTGGTAATTCAGTCATCGTAGCACACACAAAACACACACAACACACACACACACACGCAATCATTTAATGCCACTTTTAATCGCAATGTGTTTCATCTTTTTTATATGACGATTGACGAAATGCATTTACCAGTTGAACAAGACAAAATTCCTACTTAATGCTAGAGGCGCTGCAAGACTGCGATGCAAAACCCCTCCAATTCATTGTAATAAAATGTTTGATAAGTAGTGCACGGTCCCAAAATATGACAATTGAGGGAAAATATATTACATGAAGACTAAGTTCAACAATTCATTAACATCAAAAATGAAACGGATGTGCTGTATCATATAAATTTCTAAACGCCATCTCTCCGGTTGCGTTCGACCCACTCCAGATAATATTTCTTTTCTTCTGCAGTGACCTGCGCCGTTCATGGCTGCAATTTTCATCTAAATCGCCTGTCATCTTAAGGTCACCATTTTGGCTTATGTTCATTTCTCATTCCGACCCTGTTCGTGTTATTTTCATTACCTCATTATTGCCCATCTGCGTGTGAATTCGATATGAATATTCGATTTCTTTTACAAATTTACATATATTTAAAGCTTTTATATAAATAGCATGTTTTCTTAAATATATTTGCTCACTCTTGTAAGCACTTATGTGTCATTGTCAGAAAGTGTTATTTCTAATTTAAATAAATATCCCATTTCATCAAATTTTATTAATATTGAAGCATGTGACCATCTTACTCACTTACTCTCGCGAGATTGCATTTCTCAGCGCCATTTCTAGCTGATTTCTAGGCTATAGCGTGTGTTGCTATTGGTGACCAAGGAGTTATTATTGAAAATATAATATTCTTTTTCAAGTTGTAAGAACTACGAGTTGTACAAGACATCGCCAGTGACTGTTAAGGTAAACGATGCTTAACATGCGTTAACAATTTGATTGCACTGCAAACGGTGCTCTCATCTGTCAACACAACTTTGTGAATCAGTTTCAGAACGATAATATCATGCAATTCTTGTTATGTTATATATACCCGCTATTGTACGGCATTAGTAAACTGACATGGCATCACTTGCAGAAGACTACTATTCCAAAGCATTTTGAGTGGTTTTAGATTCCAGTAGTATTTCTGATGCAAGTAGATTTGGAAATGTGGCAACTTTGAAATTTATTGCTACTTTAATTAATAAACTAGGGTACTTATGGCAAATAGTTGTACTGAAACATGCAAAATGATGTCAGTGACTGTTGACTTATTAATTTGTAAAGTTATGATAAATGTTATTACCAACTATTTCACAATTCATTTGATGTATATTTAAATATTGCTTAGATATTTAACTCAATGCTTCACTACCAGTAAAAAAGGCTTGTAATAAGTGCACACAAGTATGTGATAATTTGAAATTAATATTTAAACATGTTTAATGTGCAAGTTTGCATTTATATGCATTGAATGCAAATGGAAAAATTGATAAAATATAAAAAATATACTTAGTTTGTTTTAATTCTGAATTGTTTCCAGAAAAGTGCTATCTGTATTCCTAAAGGTTATCAAGAAACATGGCTGTTCCATTTTCCAACACAAAATTACGAGTGCCGCATGGCTTCCAGAGTCTTCTGGAGGGTGTGGCTAAAGAAGTCCTGCAAATGCAGCCAAATGATATCTTTGCATTCAGTGCTGTGTATTTCGAGAACCTTCTGCAACTCCGAGAAAGTGAGTAAAACAGAAACAACAGTCTCTGCCAATGTAAAATTATATATTTACTATTATTACTAAATATTTACTCTTGTGGTTTGGTATTATTATTATTTAGTGTAGTTAAGAAGCCTGGTAGCACAAAGGGATAAAGAAACAGTCATCAAGAAACCAGGTCTGCTGATTACATGAAAGACACTCTTAATAATGGCTTGAATAAAGGGATGGCACGTAAACAGTTATTTTTTTCATGCTATGAGCAGACCAATTTTCTTAATGACTGTTTCTTTAATGGCTTTGTGCTATCATGTATGCTTAACCTCTTCTTCTTACTTCCAGCTTAGTCATTTAAGGTCTATTCATAGATCTGTTTCGGTCCACACAATTTACTCCAGTTTGTCTGTGCTCGCATCGACTGTTGCATTCTCTCCTTGTTGGCTAACCTAGGGTTAGTTTTAGTCCTATTCAGTCTCTACTAGATGCTGCAGCAACACCTGCTGATAGTGGTATTTATGGCTGATCAACCTCATTGACCACTTCTCTGTCTGCATTCAATATAAAAATTCTCACTATTGTCTTTAAATCTCAGCTGGCTCTTGTTACAAAACATCCTTTTCACATAATTTCTTGTCCTCATTCTGCCATGTCATTGCATCTACCCAGATCCTCCAAATGGCCTCTGACCTTTTTGTTCCTTGTGTTAGGACCATAATGGATAACTCTGATCTGTTGCTTGCGTTGGTCCCTCTCTGTGAAATGAACTTCCTTCTTCTCTTCACTCTACTATCTTCTGTGGTGGCACATCAACCTCTTTCCCTCACCTTACAACATTCATTTTCTCCACGAATACCTCACACTGGGAGCACTTCCTAAGGGGTTATGCTCTGAGAAGTGCAATATTTTTTAATACCAGATGCTTGCCCATACTAAAATGGTTAAGTTTATTCCCATTCCACTTCCACTGGCCTCTCCACTTAAATCCACCTTTCTCTAGCTTCTTCTCCTTCCTTCCTCTTCTATTGCCTCCCCCCTCATTCCTGTTCATGTCCATTCCCTCTTCCTTTTCCTCCACCTTCTCCATTATCCCTGCACATTTTCTTCTTCATCCACTTCCATCCTGCACCTGCATTGCCCTCCCCTTTCTCTTCCAAATTTCCCTCCATACCCCTCTCCCATCTTTTTCCTGCTGCTCTCCCACTTCACCCCTCCAACTCCTGTACCCCTCTCCTATGTCCCTTCCCTCTCTTCCTAATTCCATTCCCATCCCCTCCAACTTCCTTCTGCATTATTCTCCTCCTTCTTTCCCCATTGCACTCCAGCTTCAATGTTCCTCCGCCTCCTCCTTTGCCTCTGCCTTTGCCTCCTCAACACCTCTTTTCTGACTCCATCATTTGGTAGATGGCGTGCATTGGTCCTGTGGCCGGTCGCATGATGTCACTGATGGCACCAGGTGACTGTGCCTCCAATTAATCTTTTGACCATCGTGTTAAAATAATTGTACGTTACAGATTTGCAGATTGATCCAGAGATGAACAATACTCAGCTATTATATTATTAATAGCCACCTGCTTCAGTCCCTAATTAGGGCCAACTTTCTTTAGAAGTCGTTCTTCTGACCAGTTCTTCGGGCACCAGAAAACTTCTTGTGTCAGTGGAGACAAGGGTTCAGGTTGGGAGTGCCTCTGATTCGAAGTGGCCCATATAAATATTTGATGACCATTACAACTAGAGTGCACAGATAGTTAGATGCGTTTAGATGTTTTCAGCAGCTGTAAATATATGGACATTAGTAGCAATTACTTGCTAAAAATATAAAATTTTAACAATTTAATTTTATGCACTTTTTAAATTAATGTTTTTAACATTTGATGTTTGTTGTGGTATTATCATTCATTTATATCAAACATTTATATGGCTCTGCA